>CM069238.1:8090350-8388802 GCA_035582765.1 Acer negundo
AAATGAGATATGATGAGTCTAAAATCATCGGAGTGTCTTCGAGCAAAGGATCTAGTGCACTGGGTGCATTGAACTGGATCACAATGAAAAGCTTTATCTAGAACCGTCAATGATAATAGTCTTTTCATTATCAGGACAATCGGAGGGTCTATCTTAATCCTGAGATAAATGATGGACTTATGGTTGCAAGTGATATCATTTGAGTTATCAATGAGTACGATTATATCGCATAGTCTATCCTCGAGAGTTTGGTGATATTCATTTGTTAATCGATAGAGGACTTCATTTATAGATATGGACATCGTGGCTCCATTTAATTAAATGAGAGTATAATATCATCATATGGATGTTTTTGAGGTAATTGGATATTAAATCTCAACGTTGAGTTTTCAATAGTGTCTATTGAAAACATGGCTTCTGGACAAGTCAAAATATCCAAGTTCAAAACGTGGTCATATGAGTAAATATGGTAACTTGGAGAGTTATAGGCGGTCTATGAACTCTTGGCGATTACTGATATTAATCACGAGGATACACTATCTCCAATATGATTGTCTAGGGTATGAATGAGGAGCATCTTCCTTTTCTATCTTTATTTAAGAGTTCAATTTTAGCTCTTTAGTGGAATGAGTTAAAATTAATGGATCGGACCTAAGTGAATCATTTGTTGATTGTGATTAGGTTATGTCTATTGAAGCTTAAATTTAGATGGTCTGCCAAGATCCCCAATCCACACGGACTTGCATGGATCACTTGATATATTCTACCGGACCAATTTAAGGGTCCATCTAGAATTGCATTTAATATATTAATAATATAATTTGCACATTATTTAAGTAATGGGCTGCTCAATTATATTAATATATTAATGAAAGACATGTGGGCTTGTTTCTTTTAGTAAGAATGGGTCTGGTTCACATGTGGGCTTTTTTATTTAAAGTCCAATGGATTAAATGAAATAGGAAAATAATATTAGGCCCATCTTATATATAAGTGGGGCGGCTAGGTTAAGGTTTTGATTTAAAAATATTATTTTGTTTCATTTGTTTTAATTAAATAAGAATTAATTGATTTATTGATTAATTGTTTAATTAAAGAAACAAATCTTTCCTAAAAGTAAAAGACTTGTTTGATAAGTAAATAAATAAATTAGTATTATTTATTTAATCAAATAAGGAGTCTTTTTTTATTTAGTCAAATAAAAGAATAAAAAAAAAAAAGTTGGATTAGGGTTTGAAGTCTATAAAGTTAAAAAGAATTATGGTTGAATTTCAGTCACCCTATATAAGTGACATGATGAAATTCGGCCAACCCGAATTAGATACTACATAGAATTCGCAACCCTAAAGGAAAAAGAAGAAAAATTCGGCCAACCTATATATATGTTCTTATAGGGTTCGGCCACATCAATTTTTTGATGCTTGAGTTTTTATTTTCTTTCTTCTTCTTTTTAATTCTAAGAGAGTTTTTATTTTAGAGAGACAAAAAGGAGTGAAAAATTATTCTTTGATAGTATACAATTGTTTAAACATCAATATGTTTGTGTATACGATATCGATCTAGGTTCACGCGAGTTTCGATCATAAGATTGTGAACTCAAAAGTGACCGGAATAATTTTGACATTCTTTTGATTGTTTTTTGACTAACAAAGAAAAGAAAGTATTTGTTTGGTCCATTCACAGGTTTGCAATTCAAAGGAAAGGGAGACCACGCTCCTAGGTGATCCACGTTCGTGCTCGGATTGAAGGTCTTGCGGATTACCATCGACGTAAGTCAATCTGATCACGCGACAAGAGGTAATTTACTTTTGTTGATATATATATGCATGTTTATTGATTAAAAGGGTTTAAGGTTCATAAAGGAAAAATTTTAAAAGTCACTAAATCGTCTTTAGTATCGCTTCCGCTGCGTGTAACACTTTTATTTGTTTATTTTTTTCCCTACAATTGGTATCAGAGCCTGGTTGAACCCTTTTAATTAATTAACGTATATATACGTGGATCTATTTCTTTTTATTGTGATTATGCATGTTTAGAAAGAGATGGCACTCTAGGTATTCAAATATATAATTACATGTGATGTATGGATTTATATATATTTTATGTGGTTTGTTATTGCTCGATTTTGGCCCTAGATTTTCAATGTTATTTTTGTTTCGGAGTTATAACAAGAAGGGTGGTCTATTATCGCCATAATTCCTTCTTGGTAGATTGCTAGGTTTTATTTTTTTTATATATATGTGCAGTATTTTTTTAGGGTTACTGCAGTTTTTTTTATTTATTTTTAGTATGTGCAGTTTTTGGTTTGTAAAAATACTGCAGTGAATAATAAAAAATAAAAAAAAATTAATACTGCAGTATTTATTATATATATACTGCCGTAATATATTTAGGTCTTGGAGATTCGAAAGACACGAAGCAAAACCAAACAACCGGAACCAAGTACGAGCACCGTGCACACCCTAGGAGTGGATTGGGCTGCGCATGACAAGCCCAAACTTTGGTGGGCTGCGCATGGCAGCCTTGTGTGGCCTTATGGGCTGCGCAAGGCAGCCCCTTTGTGGGGTTGTGGGCTGCGCACGCCCATGGGAGAAGGCCGAAGGATGAGCGTATGGTTGATGGGCCACCTGAAGATCTTGTATTCCTGACAAATTGTAATTTACTTGTTTTTCTAGGATGAGCCAAAATTGTTGCTATTTAATTTATGCTTAAATATTACAATATTTGTTATTGTATGATAACATGACATATAGAATAGGAGTGCCACGCATTTATCTCTTTTTGGTATGAACATGCATTGAATGATTTAGGTATCTAAATTGGCATCTAGATAACTCGGTAAATCATTCTATGGGATTTAATCACACGCCTTAAATAATTGAGTGGGAGGTTTTGGTAACACCTATGGCCTCCAAGGTTAGTTGAGCTTTATTATTTATTGGTAATCCCCCCAAGGGGCGTCCATGAATGGAATTTAGCAACATACTTCCTTACAAGGATAGACTAGACAATGGACTCAAACGAGATCTACTCCCCAAGGAGGGATTTTCGTGAGAGAAAATTGAGGGTCGATATCTTGGTAACACACTCAATGTAATTTTATTGATATCCTCCCAAGAGTTCTTGTCAGTAAAATTGCAAGGCTAAAATTGAAAACGCCGGTTGTTATGTTAACAATTAGGTGGGACCTAGTCTAACTAGTAAATGGTGCGAACTCCCAAAGGAGGCGTAACATTTACGGGTGTTAGATCACCGTTGAATTTTATGATTGAGTTATTTATTTAATTCAAGATAAATATTTAAAAGTGCTTTATCATGATTATTTACTTATATATATTTTGTTTTATTCAGAAATCATGACCCCATCACTTATGAACATCCTGAAAGATAACACTTTAACCGGAGATAATTATGTCACATGGAAAAGGAAAATTGGGTTGTTACTGCAAAGTGAAAAACATAAGTTTGTTCTAACTACTCCTAAACCACCTGCTCCTAATAATGAATCTAACATAATGTGTAGAGATGAGTATGAGCAGTGGAAGACTTCAGATGATATGGCAAAATGTTACATTATGGCCACTATCTCCGACGTGTTGCAACAGCAGCACCCCCCCCCCCCCCCCCCCCCCCCCCCCCCCCCCCCCCCCCCCCCCCCCCCCCCCCCCCCCCCCCCCCCCCCCCCCCCCCCCAAAAAAAAAAAAAAAAAAAAAAAAAAACGTGTTGCAACAGCAGCACGAAGGAATGGAGTCCGCTGCTGATATAATGATGTCTCTAGAGGAGATGTTTGCTATAAAGTCTAGGACGACTAAGAGAGAGGCAGTGACTGCTTTTATGAATCTTAGGATGAAACCTGGACAGGCTGTGAAAGATCACATGATGAAAGTCATAGCACATCTCAACATTGCTGAACTGCATGGCGCTGAGATAGATGGTGAGACAAAGATTGATATGGTTGTCAATTCATTGTCAGATTCCTTTGATCAGTTCAAATTGGACTACACTTTGAACAAAAAGGAATACACCTTACAAGGCCTGATGCAAGATGTTCAAAGTGCTGAAAAGATCCTTGTGAAAGGCAAAGGTCAAGAGATTCATATGGTTGGTAAAGTTGCTACTGTTAATGCCCGTTAAGGCCCGTCAAAAGGTCAAGAAACAACAGAAGAAAAAGCAACTTGGGCCTATCAAGAAGGAGACCAAGAAAGTAACCAAGATCAAAGGGAAATGCTTCCTTTGTGGTGAAAAGGGACATTGGAAGAGAAATTGCCCAAAGTCCCAGAACAAGAAGGAAGAAGGTAATTTGAATTATCTAGAAACATGTTTTTTGGCTGATTCTACAGATTCTTGGATCATAGACTCAGGAGCCACTAATCATGTTTGTTATTCCTTGCAGGGGTTTCAAGAAAAGAGAAAGCTGAGTAAGAATGAAATCAATTTGCGCTTGGGCAACGGAACGTTAGTGTCTGCAAGTGCAGTGGGAGATATTAGAGTTTATTTGGATTCTAGAAGGCATTTAGATTTAATAGACGTTTATTATGTACCTCAATTCAAGAGGAATTTAATTTCAGTTTCTTGTTTCAATAAATTTGGATATTCGGTTACTTTTAATAAAGTTTTTATTATTAGTAAGAATGACAAAATTATTTGCCAAGGTACATTGGAAAACGGTTTATACTTTTTGCATAGAAATATCTCTCACTCGTTAGACACAGAAATAACGGAACCTAATCATAAAAGAGTAAAATTATCAACAGATGAAACCTACCTTTGGCATTTACGCTTAGGTCATATTAACCTTGATAGGATTAAAAGATTGGTAAGTGACGGACCTTTAAGTGACTTAAAGGTTGATGATCTACCAACTTGTGAATCTTGTTTTGAAGGTAAAATGACCAAAAGGACGTTCTCTGCCAAAGGTGCAAGAGCCACTGAATGTTTAGGATTGATACACACCGATGTATGTGGACCTATGAGCATTCAAGCTAGAGGTGGATATGAGTACTTCATCACCTTCACAGATGATTACTCGAGATTTGGTTATGTGTATCTCATGTGGCATAAGTCGGATGCTTTTGACATGTTCAAAGCATTCAAAGCTGAAGTGGAAAATCAGCTCGAGAAACACATAAAAATCTTGAGATCTGATCGTGGTGGAGAATATCTATCCGGTGAGTTTCAGCAATATCTTATTGATAATGGGATAGTTTCTCAGTTTTCTGCACCAGGTACACCTCAACAGAATGGGGTAGCAGAAAGGAGAAATAGAACTCTTTTTGATATGGTTAGGTCTATGTTGAGTTATTCAACGCTTCCTATTTCTTTTTGGGGATATGCTTTACAAACTGCTATATACATTTTAAACGATGTACCATCTAAGTCTGTTCCTAAAACACCGCATGAGTTGTGGACTGGGCGCAAGCCTAGTTTACAACACTTAAGGATATTTGGTTGTCCTGCGCATGTGTTAAAAGGAAAGACAAAAGATGGAGTCCCGTTCAGAAACATGTATATTTGTAGGGTATCCAAAAGAAACTAAAGGATATTATTTCTATAGTCCTTCAGATCTTAAAGTATTTGTTTCGACAAATGCTAAATTTCTGGAAAAGGACTATATGAATGATTTTGTGCCTAGAAGTAGAATTGTCCTGAATGAGATGTCAGGAGATACAATTCCACGAGAGGTTGCACAACCTAACCCAATTGTAAGTTCCGATCCAACACAAGATCAACAACCTACCATTCCTCGTCGTAGTGGGAGGGTTAGAACACAACCCGAAAGATACATCGGTCTGGGAGAATCAGTGGAGAATCTCCCGGACGACGATGATCCCTATACGTACAAGGAAGCTATGAAGGATGTTGATAGTCGCCATTGGCAAAAGGCAATGCAATCCGAGATTGAATCTATGTTCGATAACAAAGTCTGGTCCCTTGTAGACTTGCCTAAAGGGATAAAACCCATTGGGTGCAAGTGGGTATACAAGAGGAAAAGAGGTATGGATGGAAAGGTGGAAACCTTTAAAGCTAGATTGGTAGCTAAAGGGTATACACAGAAAGAAGGTATCGATTACGAGGAAACCTCTTAAATTCATTAGGATACTCTTATCCATTGCAGCATCTTTAGACTTAGAGATTTGGCAAATGGATGTCAAGACAGCTTTCCTAAATGGAAGTCTTGACGAAAGCATCTACATGATGCAACCAGAGGGATTCATTGAAAAGGGGCAAGTGGATAAGGTATGCAAGTTGCAGAAATCCATATATGGATTAAAGCAAGCATCCAGATCCTGGAACATAAGGTTTGATCAAGCTGTCAAAGGTTTTGGATTTATTCAGAATCCTGACGAACCTTGTGTATACAAAAGGATTAAAGGCGACAAGTTGGTTTTCCTGATTCTTTATGTTGATGATATACTACTCATTGGAAACGATGTAGGTGTATTGACATCAGTAAAAGAATGGTTAGCAAAACAATTTGATATGAAGGACTTAGGAGAAGCAAGTTTTATTCTAGGTATCCAAGTAATAAGGGATAGAAAGAATATAACGATTGCATTATCCCAAGCTTCATACATAGACAAAATCTTGTCTAGGTTTTCCATGCATGATTCCAAGAAAGGTATGTTACCTTTCAGACATGGAATCAAGCTTTCTAAGGAACAAGTTCCTAAGAATGAGCATGAAGAGCAATTCATGAGTACAGTTCCATATGCCTCGGCAGTTGGAAGTCTCATGTATGCAATGCTCCGTACTAGACCAGATATTTGTTTTGCTGTTGGCATAGTTAGCAGGTTTCAATCGAAACCTGGACCTGATCACTGGACGGCAGTCAAGCATATTTTCAAGTATCTTAAGAGAACGAGAGATAATATGCTTGTATACTCTGGAGGGGATTTGGTTCCCGTTGGGTATACAGATTCTGATTTCCAATCAGATTCTGACTCCAGAAAATCCACATCAGGGGCTGTGTTTACTATTGGAGGAGGAGCAGTTATATGGAGGAGTATCGAGCAATCTTGTATTGCTGATTCCACCATGGAAGCTGAGTATGTTGCTGCATGCGAAGCTGCCGAAGAGGCTGTTTGGCTCCGCCAATTCTTGATTGACTTAGAAGTGGTTCCTAGTGCGAATAAGCAGATCACTATCTACTGTGACAACAGTGGAGCAGTGGCTAATTCGAAAGAACCAAGAAGTCACAAGAGAGGTAAACACGTTGAAAGAAAGTATCATCTTTTAAGGGAGATTGTTCAAAGAGGTGACGTGACGATTACCAAAATCGCGTCAGCAGAAAATCTAGCGGATCCCTTCACAAAGGCTCTACCTCAGAAGAGTTTCGATGGGCATCTAGAGAATATGGGCTTGAGAGATATGACACATTTGCTATAGCGCAAGTGGGAGATTGTTAGGATTATGCTCAATAGCAAGAGTGTAATGTTGTAATTAACAATCTTTTTCATATTAATAAAGTGATTTCTGGTTTAACAAATCGTATAACATTTATAGTTTGTATTATAATTGTCAAAGTAAATAATCATAAGGTCTAAAGACTATGGGAAAAGAAGAATTGTTCGTACATCTGGATATGTATGTGGTAGACACGATTCTTTAGTTAGTCTTGAATATTGTTCACAACTTAAGTTAAAGGTTGGGCACCTTTATCTTGTTAAAGTTTTAGAATTCTTTTGCTAGCATTTGAGTGGGATCAAATGAGATATGATGAGTCTAAAATCATCGGAGTGTCTTCGAGCAAAAGGATCTAGTGCACTGGGTGCATTGAACTGGATCACAATGAAAAGCTTTATCTAGAACCGTCAATAGATAATAGTCTTTTCATTATCAGGACAATCGGAGAGTCTATCTTAATCCTGAGATAAATGATGGACTTATGGTTGCAAGTGATATCATTTGAGTTATCAATGAGTACGATTATATCGCATAGTCTATCCTCGATAGTTTGGTGATATTCATTTGTTAATCGATAGAGGACTTCATTTATAGATATGGACATCGTGGCTCCATTTAATTAAATGAGAGTATAATATCATCATATGGATGTTTTGAGGTAATTGGATATTAAATCTCAACGTTGAGTTTTCGATAGTGTCTATTGAAAACATGGCTTCTGGACAAGTCAAAATATCCAAGTTCAAAACGTGGTCATATGAGTAAATATGGTAACTTGGAGAGTTATAGGCGGTCTATGAACTCTTGGCGATTACTGATATTAATCACGAGGATACACTATCTCCAATATGATTGTCTAGGGTATGAATGAGGAGCATCTTCCTTTTCTATCTTTATTTAAGAGTTCAGTTTTAGCTCTTTAGTGGAGTGAGTTAAAATTAATGGATCGGACCTAAGTGAATCATTTGTTGATTGTGATTAGGTTATGTCTATTGAAGCTTAAATTTAGATGGCCCGCCAAGATCCCCAATCCACACGGACTTGCATGGATCACTTGATATATTCTACCGGACCAATTTGAGGGTCCATCTAGAATTGCATTTAATATATTAAGAATATAATTTGCACATTATTTAAGTAATGGGCTGCTCAATTATATTAATATATTAATGAAAGACATGTGGGCTTGTTTCTTTTAGTAAGAATGGGTCTGGTTCACATGTGGGCTTTTTTATTTAAAGTCCAATGGATTAAATGAAATAGGAAAATAATATTAGGCCCATCTTATATATAAGTGGGGCGGCTAGGTTAAGGTTTTGACCTAAAAATATTATTTTGTTTCATTTGTTTTAATTAAATAAGAATTAATTGATTTATTGATTAATTGTTTAATTAAAGAAACAAATCTTTCCTAAAAGTAAAAGACTTGTTTGATAAGTAAATAAATAAATTAGTATTATTTATTTAATCAAATAAGGAGTCTTTTTTTTTATTTAGTCAAATAAAAGAATAAAAATAAAAGAGTTTGATTAGGGTTTGAAGTCTATAAAGTTAAAAAGAATTAGGGTTGAATTTCAGTCACCCTATATAAGTGACATGATGAAATTCGGCCAACCCTAATTAGATACTACATAGAATTCGGCAACCCTAAAGGAAAAAGAAGAAAAATTGGGCCAACCTATATATATGTTCTTATAGGGTTCGGCCACTTCAATTAAATTGGTGCTTGAGTTTTTATTTTCTTTCTTCTTCTTCTTAATTCTAAGAGAGTTTTTATTCTAGAGAGACAAAAAGGAGTGAAAAATTATTCTTTGATAGTATACAATTGCTTAAACATCAATAAGCTTGTGTATACGATATCGATCTAGGTTCACGCGAGTTTCGATCATAAGATTGTGAACTCAAACGTGACCGGAATAATTTTGACATTCTTTTGATTGTTTTGTGACTAACAAAAAAAAGAAAGTATTTGTTTGGTCCATTCACAGGTTTGCAATTCAAAGGAAAGGGAGACAACGCTCCTAGGTGATCCACGTTCGTGCTCGGATTGAAGGTCTTGCGGATTACCATCGACGTAAGTCAATCGGATCACGCGACAAGAGGTAATTTACTTTTGTTGATATATATGCATGTTTATTGATTAAAAGGGTTTAAGGTTCATAAAGGAAAAATTTTAAAAGTCACTAAATCGTCTTTAGTATCGCTTCCGCTGCGTGTAACACTTTTATTTGTTTATTTTTTCCCTACAAACTACTGGTACCAGGATACTTGGGCCAATGTCTCCTGCGATCCTAGCTGCTTCAAAGGGGATTCCTTGAGCTATTAGTCTGAATCGGATGGCTTCTATGTAGGCAGCAGCTTGTTGCTCTAGAGAAGAGGCCTGCGGCTGTGACTGGAGGAGGTATTGGTGCCGGATTGTCCTTCCTAGATCCTCTACCCCGTCTTTGAGCTCTTTCGGTGGAAATAAGTGATAAGGGTCCCAACGGAGCCGGATAGGCCTAAGAATATCGTAGTCTCATCTTTTTGCTTCGCTGGGTAGAACTAAGATAGCTTTTCTATAAATGTTGGGAAGGTATTTCAAACAGACGGTGCCAAAAGTGTTAATGGAAAATTATCACTGTGGTGAATCTCCAAATATTAATCTCGGTCGGAGGGGTATCACATAGTTCGATACCAACAAGATTCCTGTTAAACAAAGGTTAAAAAACTCACTCCTAAAAAGATTAATAGACACGATTTTATTGATGATACAACTAATAAAATTATGTATATGGCGATATGTGACGGTATTCAAGGTTTTGTTGGATGGTGGAGATGGCGTGCTTGTGCCTGTTGATAAGTAGAACTGAAAATGAGTGTAGGGTTTGGGGAGGCCAATTTCTGATCCCCTTTTCTTGGTGAATGTAGTGTCGTATATATAGGTCTCGTTGCTTGCCATACACTCCTATACTTTTAGTCTAGGCTTTTGGCGATCACAGGACTTTCTTTCCTTATAGGAGGCGATCATGTAGGAGCTTTAATTATCCGAATCAAGTTATTCCTTTTGGAGAGGATTCTAATAAAAGTGGACTTCTTATTCGAATGAAATTCTTAAGTGGCGGGAAGGAGTCTACCTTTTTATCGGGAGAAGAACGACCGTGTTTCATCCTTTTGGTTTTGGAGTTTCAAGACTTGTCCGCCTAGACATACGGATTTCGGATTCTATTAATATTTCTTATGGTTAACTGGTGAAAGGATCCCTGGAAGTATTTGGGTTCATATGGGTTCTCGTGTACCCCGCCTCTTGCTAGTTTAATACTTTCCTGGTTAGGTGCTTGGTCGGCGAGGTATCCTGATATCGGTTGTTCTTACAGTGGGGTACCTAGCTGAATGTGGAAACGGGGTACTTAGCGGATGTTGTATATGGATGCTTATCTGATGCGGCAGCGTGGTACCCTGCTAACGTAATGGCGGGATACAATGTTGTTTTTAGTAGAGGGATACTTGACTGGTGCAATAGCGGGGTACCTTGCCAAGCTCTGTGACAGGATTATGAGTAGAACTTCACATTGGGCTACTTATGGGTTACCAGGATTGTTAGGCTTGGCTAGGTTGATCCGAAGGAGGAAGTAGGTACCCAGATTTAATTTAGCATTCTTTTTTCTAGGAGTTGCTAGGTGGTATCTTGGCTTATGTCTCTTCCCTGTATCTAGGTGGAAAATTCTTTTTTGTTCCTTTGCCAATTTTTACGGTTAACAGATGCTATTCATATGATAAGAATATCCCATTGTTGGGTATTCCCCGACCTGGTTCTTCACAAGGCGAATCAAGGTGTCAGATATCCTGCTAAGGGAATCTGGTCCTTTGATAAATATATCACGGTGGAGGGCATTCCCTAACATGATTCTTCACATGGCGAATCAAGGTTTCAGATATTCTGCTAATGGATTCTGGTCCTTTAATAAATATATCCTAGTGGGGGGTATTTCCCCACCTGGTTATTCACATGGTGAATCAAGGTACCAAATATCTTGCTAAGGGATTCTGGTCCTATGATAAATATATCCCGTTGGAAGATATTCCCTAACCTGGTTCTTAACATGGCGAATTTGTTAGGATTATGCTCAATAGCAAGAGTGTAATGTTGTAATTAACAATCTTTTTCATATTAATAAAGAGATTTCTGGTTTAACAAATCGTATAGCATTTATAGTTTATATTATAATTGTCAAAGTAAATAATCATAAGGTCTAAAGACTATGGGAAAAGAAGAATTGTTCGTACATCTGGATATGTATGTGGTAGACACAATTCTTTAGTTAGTCTTGAATAATGTTCACAACTTAAGTTAAAGGTTGGGCACCATTATCTTGTTAAAGTTGTAGAATTCTTTTGCTAGCATTTGAGTGGGATCAAATGAGATATGATGAGTCTAAAATCATCGGAGTGTCTTCGAGCAAAAGGATCTAGTGCACTGGGTGCATTGAACTGGATCACAATGAAAAGCTTTATCTAGAACCGTCAATAGATAATAGTCTTTTCATTATCAGGACAATCGGAGGGTCTATCTTAATCCTGAGATAAATGATGGACTTATGGTTGCAAGTGATATCATTTGAGTTATCAATGAGTACGATTATATCGCATAGTCTATCCTCGATAGTTTGGTGATATTCATTTGTTAATCGATAGAGGACTTCATTTATAGATATGGACATCGTGGCTCCATTTAATTAAATGAGAGTATAATATCATCATATGGATGTTTTGAGGTAATTGGATATTAAATCTCAACGTTGAGTTTTCGATAGTGTCTATTGAAAACATGGCTTCTGGACAAGTCAAAATATCCAAGTTCAAAACGTGGTCATATGAGTAAATATGGTAACTTGGAGAGTTATAGGCGGTCTATGAACTCTTGGCGATTACTGATATTAATCACGAGGATACACTATCTCCAATATGATTGTCTAGGGTATGAATGAGGAGCATCTTCCTTTTCTATCTTTATTTAAGAGTTCAGTTTTAGCTCTTTAGTGGAATGAGTTAAAATTAATGGATCGAACCTAAGTGAATCATTTATTGATTGTGATTAGGTTATGTCTATTGAAGCTTAAATTTAGATGGCCAGCCAAGATCCCCAATCCACACGGACTTGCATGGATCACTTGATATATTCTACCGGACCAATTTAAGGGTCCATCTAGAATTGCATTTAATATATTAAGAATATAATTTGCACATTATTTAAGTAATGGGCTGCTCAATTATATTAATATATTAATGAAAGACATGTGGGCTTGTTTCTTTTAGTAAGAATGGGTCTGGTTCACATGTGGGCTTTTTTATTTAAAGTCCAATGGATTAAATGAAATAAGAAAATAACGTTAGGCCCAATCTTAATCAAGTGGGGCGGCAAGGTTAAAATTTTAACCTAAAATATTATTTTGTTTCATTTGTTTTAATTAAATAATTAATTAATTTATTGATTAATTGTTTAATTAAAGAAACAAATCTTTCCAAAAAGTAAAAGACTTGTTTGACAAGGAAATAAATAAATTAGTTTTATTTATTTAATCAAATAAGGAGTCTTTTTATTTAGTCAAAATAAAAGAATAAAAATCAAGGAGTTCGATTAGGGTTTGAAGTCTATTAAGTTGAAAAGAATTAGGGTTGAATTTAAGTCACCCTATATAAGTGACATTATAGAATTCGGCCAACCCTAATCTTAGACTACATAGAATTCGGCAACCCTAAAGGAAAAAGAAGAAAAAATTCGGCCAACCTATATATGTGTTCTTATAGGGTTCGGCCACCACAATCTATGGTGCTTGAGTTTTTTATTTCTTTCTTCTTCTTCTTAATTCCAAGAGAGAGTTTTTATTCTAAAAGACAAAAGAGAGTGTGAAATTATTCTTTGATAGTATACTATTGCTTAATCATCAATAAGCTTGTGTATACGATATCGATCTAGGTTCACGCGAGTTTCGATCATTAGATTGAGAACTCAAAAGTGACCGGAATAATTTTTGACATTCTTTTGATTGTTTTGTGACTAACAAAGAAAAGAAAGTTTTTTGTTTGGTCCATTCACAGGTTTGCAATTCAAAGAAAAGGGAGATCACGCTCCTAGGTGATCCACGTTCGTGCTCGGATTGAAGGTCTTGCGGATTACCATCGACGTAAGTCAATCGGATCACGCGACAAAAGGTAATTTACTTTTGTTAACATATATGCATGTTTATTGATTAAAAGGGTTTAAGGTTCATAAAGGAAAAATTTTAAAAGCCACTAAATCGTTTTTAGTATCGCTTCTGCTGCGTTTACCACTTTTATTTATTATTTTTCCCTACAGAATCAAGGTGCCAAATGTCCTACTAAGGGATACTGGTCCTTTAATAAATATATCCCGGTGGAGGGCATTCCCCCAACCTGATTCTTCACATGGCGAATCAAAGTTTCAGATATCCTACTAATGGATTCTAGTCCTTCAATAAATATATCCTAGTGGAGGGTATTCCCCCACATGGTTATTCACATGGTGAATCAAGGTACCAAATATCTTGTTGAGGGATTCTGGTCATATGATAAATATATCTCGTTGGAAGGTATTCCCTAACCTGGTTCTTAACATGGCGAATCAAGGTGTCAGATGTCCTACTAAGAGATACTGGTCCTTTGATAAATCTCGGTGGAGGGTATTCCCCGACCTAGTTAATCATCTGGCGAATAAATGTTTCAGATATCTTGCTAAGGGATTCTGGTCCTTTGATAAATATATCCCAGTGGAAGGTATTCTCCCACGTAGTTCTTCACCTGGCTAATCAAGGTGCCAAATATCCTGTTAAGGGATTCTGTTCCTTTGATAAATGTATCCTGGTGGAGGGTTTTCCACGACCTGGTTCTTCACATGGCGAATCAAGGTGCCAGATATCAGGCTAAGGGATACATTGATAAATATATCTCGGTGGAGGGTATTCCACGACCTGGTTCTTCACATGATAAATCAAGGTGCCAGATATCCTGTTAAGGGATTCTGGTCCTTTGATAAATATATCCCGGTGGACGGTATTCTCCCACCTGGTTCTTCACATGGTAAATCAAGGTGCCAGATATCCTATTAAGGGATTTTGTTCCTTTGATAGATATATCCCGGTGGAGGGTATTCCTTGACCTGGTTCTTCACATGGCGAATCAAGATGCTAGATATCCTATTAAGGGATTCTGTTCCTTTGATAAAAATATCTCGTTGGAAGGTATTCCCCGACCTGGTTCTTCACATGGCGAATCAAGGTGTTAGATATCCTGTTAAGGGATTCTGGTCCTTTGATAAATATATCCCAGTGGAAGGTATTCTCTAACTTGATTCTTCACATAGCGAATCAAGGTGCCAGATATTATGCTAAGGGATTCTGGTCCTTTGAAAAATATATCCCGGTGGAGTGTAATCCCCGACCTGGTTATTCATATGACGAATCAAGTTGACAGATATCCTGCTAAGGGATTCTGGTCCTTTGATAACTATATCTCGATGGAGGGTATTCCCTAATCTGGTTCTTCACATAGTGAATCAACTTGCCAAATATCATGCTAAGGGATTCTGGTCCTTTAATAAATATATCTCGGTGGAGGGTATTCCCTAACTTGGTTCTTCACAGGACGAAACAAGGAGCCAAATATCCTATTAATGGATTCTATTCCTATGATAAATACATTCCGGTTAAGGGTATTCCCCGAATTGATTCTTCACATGTAAAATCAAAGTGCAACATAACCTGCAAAAAGATTCTGGTACTTTGATAAACATATCCTGGTGGAGTGTATTCTCCGACCTGGTTCTTCACATGGCAAATCAAGGTGCCAAATATCATACTAAGGGATTCTGGTCCATTGATAAATATATACTGGTAGAGTGTATTCCCTGACCTAGTTGTTTACATGGCGAAACAAGTTACCAGATATCCTACTATGGGATTCTATTCCTATGATAAATATATCCCGGTGTAGGGTATTCCACTACCTAGTTTTTCACATGGCGAATTAAGGTACAAGATATCCTGCTAAAGGATTCTAGTCGTTTGATAAATATATCCCGATAGAGGGTATTCCCCGACCTGGTTAATCATTTAGCAAAAAAAAATGCTAGATATCCTGCTAAGGGATTCTGGTCCTTTGATAAATATATCTCGGTGGAAGGTATTCTCCTACCTGGTTCTTCACATGGCAAATCAAGGTGCCAAATATCCTGTTAAGGGATTCTGTTCCTTTGATAAATATATCCTAATGGAGGGTATTCCCCGACCTGGTTCTTCACATTGCGAATCAAGGTGCTAGATATCATGCAAAGGGATTCTGGTATATTGATAAATATATCTCGGTGGAGGTTATTCCACGACCTGGTTCTTCACATGACGAATCAAGGTGCCAGATATCCTACTAAGGGATCTGGTCCTTTGATAAATATATCCCGTGGACGGTATTCTCCCACCTAGTTCTTCACATGGCGAATCAAAGTACCAGATATCCTGTTAAGGGATTCTGTTCCTTTGATAAATATATCCCGGTGGACGGTATTCCTTGACCTGGTTCTTCAAATGGCGAATCAAGGTGACAGATATCCTGTTAAGGGATTCTGTTCCTTTGATAAATATATCTAGGTGGAAGGTATTCCACGACCTAGTTCTTCACATGGCAAATCAAGTTGCTAGATATCCTGCTAAGGGATTCTAGTCCTTTGATAAATATATCCCCGACCGGGTTCTTCACATGGTAAATTAAGGTGCTAGATATCCTCCTAAGGGATTCTGGTCCTTTGATAAATATATACCGGTGGGAAGTATTCTCCCACCTGGTTCTTCACATGGCGAATCAAGGTGCTAGATGTCCAGTTAAGGGATTCTGGTCCTTTGATAAATATATCCCGGTGGACGGTATTCTCCGACTTGGTTCTTAACATGGCGAATCAAGGTGCCAGATATTCTGCTAAGGGATTCTGGTCCCTTGATAAATATATTCCGATGGAGTGTAATCCCCGACCTGGTTATTCTCATGGCGAATCAAGTTACCATATATCCTGCTAAGGGATTCTGGTCCTTTGATAACTAGATCTCAGTGGAGGGTATTCCCTCTTCTAGTTCTTCACATGGCGAATCAAGTTGCTAAATATCTTGCTAAGGGATTCTGGTCCTTTACTGAATATATCCCAGTGCAGGGTATTCCCTAACTTGGTTCTTCACAGAACGAATAAAGGAGCTAGATATCCTATTAATGGATTCTATTCCTATGATAAATACATCCCGGTTAAGGGTATTCCCCGACTTGATTCTTCACATGTAAAATCAAGGTGCAACATAACCTGCAAAAAGATTCTGGTACTTTGATAAACATATCCTGGTGGAGTGTATTCTCCGACCTGGTTCTTCACTTGGCAAATCAAGGTGCCAAATATCTTACTAAGGGATTCTAGTCCATTGATAAATATATCCCGGTAGAGTGTATTCCCTGACCTAGTTGTTTACATGGCGAAACAAGATACTAGATATCCTACTATGGGATTCTATTCCTATGATAAATATATCCCGATGTAGGGTATTCCACTACTTGGTTTTTCACATGGCGAATTAAGATGCAAGATATCCTGCTAAAGGATTCCAATCGTTTGATAAATATATCCCGGTAGAGGGTATTCCCCAACCTGGTTAATCCTTTGGCGAATAAAGATGCTAGATACCCTACTAAGGGATTCTGGTCCTTTGATAAATATATCTCGGTGGAAGGTATTCTCCTACCTTGTTCTGCACATGGCAAATCATGGTGCCAAATATCCTGTTAAGGGATTCTGTTCCTTTGATAAATATATCCTGGTGGAGGGTATTCCTCGATCTGGTTCTTCACATGGCGAATCAAGGTGCTAGATATCATGCTAAGGGATTCTGGTATATTGATAAATATATCTCAGTGGAGGGTATTCCACGACCTGGTTCTTCACATGACGAATCAAGGTGCCAGATATCCTGCTAAAGGATCTGGTCCTTTGATAAATATATCCCGGTGGACGGTATTCTCCCACCTGGTTCTTCACAAGGCGAATCAACGTACCAGATATCCTGTTAAGGGATTCTGTTCCTTTGATAAATATATCCCGGTGGACGGTATTCCTTTACCTGGTTCTTCACATGGCGAATCAAGGTGCCAGATATCCTGTTAAGGGATTCTGTTCCTTTGATAAATATATCTTGGTGGAAGGTATTCCACGACCTGGTTTTTCACATGGCGAATCAAGTTGCTAGATATCCTGCTAGGGGATTCTAGTCCTTTGATAAATATATCCAGGTGGAGGGTATTCCCTGACCTGGTTCTTCACATGGTAAATTAAGGTGTTAGATATCCTGCTAAGGTATTCTGGTCATTTGATAAATATATATCGGTGGAGGGTATTCTCCCACCTGGTTCTTCACATGGCGAATCAAGGTGCTAGATGTCCTGTTAAGGGATTCTGGTCCTTTGATAAATATATCCCGGTGGACTGTATTCTCCGACTTGGTTCTTCACATGGCGAATCAAGGTGCCAGATATTCTGCTAAGGGATTCTGGTCCTTTGATAAATATATTCCGATGGAGTGTAATCCCCAATCTGGTTATTCTCATGGCGAATCAAGTTGCCATATACCCTGCTAAGGGATTCTGGTCCTTTGATAACTATATCTCGGTGTTGGGTATTCCCTATTCTAGTTCTTCAGATGGCGAATCAAGTTCCCAAATATCCTGCTAAGGGATTCTGGTCCTTTTCTAAATATATCCCAGTGTAGGGTATTCCCCAACCTGGTTCTTCACATAAGGAATCATGGAGCCAGATTTCTTATTAATGGATTTTATTCCTATGATAAATACATCCCGATTAAGGGTATTCCCCGACTTGGTTCTTCACATGTCAAATCAAGGTAGAAGATAACTTGCAAAAAGATTTTGGTACTTTGATAAATATATCCCGTTGGAGTGTATTCCCGTACCTAGTTCTTCACATGGCGAATCAAGTTGCCAAATATCATACTAAGGGATTCTGGTCCTTTGATAAATATATCGCAGTAGTGTGTATTCCCTGACCTAGTTGTTTACATGGCGAAACAAGTTACCAGATATCCTACTATGGGATTCTATTCCTATGATAAATATATCTCGGTGTAGGGTATTCCACTACCTAGTTTTTCACATGGCGAATTAAGGTGCAAGATATCCTGCTAAAAGATTCTAGTCGTTTGATAAATATATCCCGCTGGAGGATATTCACCGACCTTGTTAATCATCTAGCGAATAAAGGTGTCAGATATCCTGCTAAGGGATTCTGGTCATTTGATAAATATATCCCGGTTGAAGGTATTCTCCCACCTAGTTCTTCACATGTCGAATCAAGGTACCAGATATCCTGCTAAGGGATTTTGGTCTTTTGAAAAATATATCCCGGTGTAGTGTATTCCCTGACCTGATTCTTCATATGGCGAATCAATGTACCAGATATACTGCTAAGGGATTCTTGTCCTTTGATAAATATATACTGGTGAAGTGTATTCCCCGACTTGGTTCTTCACATGGCGAATCAAGGTGTCAGATATCCTACTAACGGATTCTGGTCCTTTGATAAATATATCCCGGGGGAGGGTATTCCTCGACCTGATTCTTCACATGGTGAATAAAGTGCTAGATATTCGATTAAGGGATTCTTGTCCTTATATAAATATATCTCGGTGGAGGGTATGCCCCAACCTTGTTCTTCACAGGGTGAATAAAGGTACCAGATCTCCTGTTAAGGGATTCTATTCGTATGATAAATATATCCCGGTGGAGGGTATTTCTTGACCTGGTTCTTCAAAAGGTGAATCAAGGTGTTAGATATCCTGCTAAGGGATTCTTGTCCTTTGATAACTATATCCCGGTGGTAGGTATTCCCCCACCTGGTTCTTCACATGGCGAAGCAAGATGCCAGATATCTTACTAAAGGATTCTGGTCCTTTGATAAATATATCATGTTGGATGGTATTCCCAACCTGGTTCTTTACATGGCGAATTAAGATGCCAGATATTCTGATAAGGGATTCTAGTCTTTTGATAAATATATCCCGGTGGAGGGTATTCCATGACCTGGTTTTTCACAGGGCGAATCAAGGTGCCAGATATCTTGCTAAGGGATTCAGGTCCTTTGATAAATATATCCCAGTAAAGGGTATTCCCCACCTAGTTCTTCACATGGTGAATCTAGATACCAGATATCTAGCTAAGGGATTCTGGTTTAATGATAAATATATCCCAGTTGAGGGTATTCCCTGACTTGGTTCTTTACATGGTGAATCCAAATGCTAGATATCCTGCTAAAGGATTCTGGTCCGTTGATAAATATATCCCGGTGGAGGGTATTTCCCGACCTGGTTCTTAACATGGCTAATCTAGGTGCCAGATATCTTGCTAAGGGATTTTGTTCCTTTGATAAATATATCCCAGTAGAGGGTATACTCCCACCTGGATCTTCACATGGCGAATCAAGGTGCTAGACATCCTATTAAGGGATTCTGTTCCTTTGATAAATATATCCCCGTGGAGGGTATTCCTTGACCTGGTTCTTCATGTGGCGAATCAGGGTGTCGGATATCCTGCTAAAGGATTCTCTTCCTTTGATCAATATATTTCGATAGAGGGTTTTCCACGACCTGGTTCTTCACATGGGGAATCAAGGTACCAGATATCCTGCTAAGGATTCTGGTCCTTTGATAAATATATCTCGGTGGAGTATATTCTCCCACCTGGTTCTTTACATGGAAAATCAAAGTGCTAGATATCCTACAAAAGGATATTGGTCCTTTGTTTAATATATCCCGGTGGAGTGTATTCCCCGACCTGGTTCTTCACATAGCCATTATAGGTGCCATATATCTTGCTAAGGGATTCTGGTCCTTTGATAAATATATCCCGGTGGAGGGTATTCCCCGACCTGGTTCTTTAAATGGCAAATCAAGGTGCTAGATATCCTGTTAAGGGATTCTATTCCTATGATAAATATATCCTAGTGGAGGGTGTTTCCTGACCTGGTTCTTCAAATGGTGAATCAAGGTGCCAGATATCCTGGTAAGGGATTTTGGTCCTTTGATAACTATAACCTGGTGGAGGGTATTCCCCGACCTGGTTCTTCACATGGCGACTCCAAAAATCAATGGTATTTGGCAAAGCAAATGACAAAGGTTTCTGATACTCGCTTTTTCCGTCGTTAATAAAACGCGAGGATCAAAAGATTATTTCATTTAGAAAGTGGTTTCCTACGCAATGTGCTCTAAACTAGCAATTGACTAGTAAAACAGCAAGTTAGGGTATCGTTCCGCAGGGAGATGTGATTCGCCAACCGTTTCAAGTTCTAGTGATTATTGTAAGCATGTAAATAGAATGCGGAAAGGTTAGAATGGTGTGTGTGAAATGTATGTACAATGCGATGTGTGTGTGTGTAGAGAATGGAAATGAAAATAAATAAAAACAAAGAGAATATAGAAGGGTGAGAATGGTGTTTAAAGTGATAAATAAAATGGTGGATAGGAGAGATGCATGAAAATGGTCACACAAGGTTCAACAAGTTCACCACACATAAGTGCACAAACAATTGGTTGTTAGGCATTAAGCACATCCAATTTTAGTTATGGGTTCGTTCTTGCCTCAATTCGATTTATACCCATTCATAGAGCTAAAGGTTAAAGAGTGTGTCGAGAGCCCCTTGTACACAAAACCGCAACCAACATTTGTGAACACATTCTACAAACTGATGCTAAATTGAGTCCCAATATTAACATGGCAATGTAAAATGGCAATGTTAGGTACAACGAATGTGGAGAGAGTGATTATATCTCCAACCATAACTCACCTAGAGCCCCTAGAATGAGAAATAGCCTAAGACCAATAATTATAACTCTAACTATGACTCAACTAGAGCCCCTAGAGTGAGAAATAACCAAAGTCCAATTGTTAACAAAAACATAAAACCAAACCTCATCTAATTTGGCAATTAATAGGTTCATCCATTCTTCCTATCTAATTAGCCAAAACTATGCCTAGAGATCCCCTCCAAAGGCACAATCCTAACACTAAGTCACTAAAATCCATTCATGACATGCAATTTCGACATTCCAAAGACATACACACACAAATAGGATATTTGATTACAACTACTCCTACAATTAAGTTAATCTACTCCTAATCCCATCCATGAACACATATCAATTTCCAATCATCCATAAATTTCAAGATAAGAGATATAACAATAATTAACAAGAGTGAATCAAAACACAAATTTGATATAAAAACAACCAACATATATATTAAACACAAATTAGGTCTACAAATATTCTCAAGTGGTGATTACATATTCAAGAAAACAAGAAATACATAGAGAGTGAGAAATAGATACAACCTTAAAGAAAACCTCCTCCAAGATCTCTTTCCTTTGTCTAGCTCAAATTTGGCCAAAGCCCAATCCTATCTCTATGCAATCCACTCCTAAATATGGTGGATGATGGGTAGAAGATGAAATGGAAGGCATCCATGAAGGAAACCCTCCATGGATGCCCTTGAAAGCTTATCTCTCTCTTATTTAGATGGAAGAAAATGAAGAAAAAGAAGAAGAGGAAGTGTGTGGGGACTATATTATGATAACATAAGAGGCAAAATGGTGTTTTTATAGTGTTTGTGGGTTAGGGCACGAATTGGGGGTGAAAAGATGAAACTGTCCCTAAAATTTGCCAAAAAAACAACTTTCTAGAGGTAATCGGTGGTTTGGATCGGCGGCCTAGCCTCTGTTTGAAGTAATCGTTTCGACATGACAACATTTCAGCATTTCAACATTTCCGCATTTTAGCATCATGCACCGTTACAAAAATGGGCATAACATCCTACAGAAAGCTCGGAATCATAATCCGTAAATGTATTGGAAACTAGTCTTCCAGTGCTTTCCGAATATATAAAGATATCAACATGGTTTGATCTGAGGAGGAAGATATGACCCCCGAAAGTTGGCCATTCTGCATGAGCTTATACAATTTCAGCCCTTTTGTTGATCTTGGTCGAATCGGCGGTTGCGATCTGTGGCCTTGATCGCCAAATGCAACCACCAAATGTTTCTTGGACTTCTCTAATGTTGAACAGCGGTTTGCAAGTCGGCGATGGGGCTCACCGAATGTAACCGTCGATTGTTTGAATTTCTTCACTTCTTTGTAATCTGTTGGAATGCTGAGGGGTTTCTGCCATGTTATCGGTGTTACGTTCTTGCTTGACGACGGATCAACCATGGACATGATTGGGCTTAGATCATGCTGTGTTCTATGTCAACAGTGAGGCGCGGTACTCAACCTACTTTCTAATTTCTTTTGTTTTTGGCTCATTTTACCTCCTAAACTAATCTTTAACCTCAAAACCTTATTGTAGGGAATATGTACCTACACATGGCTTAAAAAAAAACATTATATATAAAAATACGCTCGAAAACGAGACAAATGATCGGAATTGGGGGACTTCAAATAGGTATAAAATAGTCCAATCAGTTTCCAATAGAATTCAAACCAATTTCACATTGTCATGAGTAAAGCAAGGATATAGAGTTTATCAATCATTCAATTTTAATGAGCAACTATATCCATCCTTATAAGCAAAACATGGCATGAGCGACTTTTTGTACCTTAATTGATTTTTCCGGGTGTGAAACCCATATGATAATTGCCACATTCAAAAAATAAAGAAAGAGAGACATTTAGATTTTAACATCCTTTGAATGGATGCAAGATCCTTTATTCATTTTGAGTCTCCTAAGCTTTTCACGCATAATTCTGCATTTAAGAATTGCAATCATCAATTCATGCTTTTCATTTTTAAGCAAGTCATAAGAATTTCATGCTTTTTCATTTTGAGCATGTTATATAAAGAATCATCATGTCATAGAGATCATTGTAAGTCATTCAACAAGTACTTCCTACAAATATCTCCTAGTCCAAAAATGCAAGTTTGAACATAAATATAACATGGATTGCAATCAAAGCAAGGTTCACACTTATTGAAGAAAATTTCATATAAGCATATGTGCAATCAAGATACTCAAGCAATTAATAAAGAAGCATAATATATTTCAAATTTTTGCAATTGACAAGTATACAAATATGCTATCATTGCTTGAGTTCCCCTTATGGGGTCAATTATCCAAACCACATCAAGTCATAAGACATATCCCAATAGATCTACTAAGTGCATGAAACCTAGTTGCATCTAAGGGTTTTGTAAATAAGTCCAGTAGTTGATCATTAGTACCTACATGTTCAAGTACTATGCATTTGTTCTCAACTAGTTCTCTTATGAAATGATGGCGGATGTTAATATGTTTAGTCCTAGAATGTTGAACCAGATTCTTGGAAATATTAATAGCACTCATTTTATCATAAAAGAGGGTTAGAGTACCTTGATTGAATCCGTAGTCGACTAGCATTTGCTTCATCCATAGGAGTTGTGTGCATCCACTCCCCGCGGCTATATATTCGGCCTCGACCATGGACAAGGAAATCCAGTTTTGCTTCTTGCAAAACCAAGACACCAAGTTATTGCCTAGAAAGAAGCAACCGCCCGATATGCTCTTCCTATCATCGTAATTTCCTGCCCAATCTGCATCACTGAAGCCAACTAAACTAGCATTAGTGATAAAAGAGTACCAAAAGCGATAGTTGGATGTCCCATTCACATAGTGAATGATTCTCTTAACGGAAGAGAGATGAGACTCTTGGTACCTAGCACCCATACCCACATTAAAAGATATATCGGGCCTACTTGTGGTCAAATAAAGCAAGCTACCAATCATGCCCCAATATAGAGTTTGTTCCTCACTTTTTCCACAAGCATCCTTGCTTAGCTTCAAATTGGTACTCATGGGTGTATCACAATGTTTGGCATTTTCATGACCAAACTTATTCACTAGGTATTTAGCATATTTAGCTTGGGTTATAAAAATCCTATCATTTAATTGCTTAATATGTAAACCTAGGAAGTAACTTAGCTCACCAACAAGACTTATCTCAAATTCTTGAGACATAACATCAACAAATTGTTAGACTTTGGTATTGTTAGTAGATCCAAACACTATAGCATCAACTTATATTTGAGCTATAAAAAGCTCATCATTGTTTTTCTTGATGAATAGAATCTTGTCAATACTACCTCTCGTGTAGTCATTGTCAACAAGAAATTGAGTGAGGCGCTCATACCAAGCCCTCTGTGCTTGTTTCAACCCATATAAAGCCTTCTTAAGACGAAAGACATGGTTGGGGTGGTATGCATCCACAAACCCCTTGGGATATTCTACAAACGCTTCCTCTTGCAAGAAGCCATTGAGGAAGGAACTCTCTCTTCTTGTCCATTTGTTACAATTTGAACTTGTGCATACAAGAAATGGACAAGAGAAGCTTAATTGACTCTAGAAGGGCAACGGGAGCAAATGTCTCCTCAAAGTTAATACCTTCAATTTGAGAGTACCCTTGTGCAACAAGTCTAGCCTTGTTACGCACTATGTTTCCATCCTCGTCAGATTTATTCCTATATAACCAAGTGGTCTTAGGCCTATGAACTAGAGTCCAATTCTCATTCCTTTTGAATTGGTTTAGCTCTTCTTGCATGGCAAGAACCCAAAATTCATCATTTAAGGTCTTATCAACCTTTTTAGGTTCTATTTGAGAAGTGTAGCATGTGTAGCTATTAAGATTATATATTTGACACCTAGTTCTAATACCCTTATTCACATCTCTAATAACATCATCTTTTGTTATGGAGATGTCTAACCCATGGAGCTAGTTCTTTAAAGTTCAAGAGAGGAACTATATCAATAGGTTGTGTATCCTCTTCATCAATGTTAAACGTCCCAACAATAGGAGTCTCCACAATCTTTTTCAAAGGAGAATCATCAACTACAACAACCTTCTCCTCATGGTCACTAGACTTGAGCCTATTATCATCAAAGACAACATTTGATGATTCCATGACACTACGAGTCTTCAAATTGAAAACTCTACAGGCTCTACTATTTAACGCATAGTAAATAAAGACACCTTTATCACTCTTAGCATCAAACTTGCCAAGTTGATCACGGTCATTTAAAATGTAGCACTTGCTTCCAAAAATGTGGAAGTAGCTAACATTTGGCTTTCTACCTTTCAATAACTCATAGGAAGTTTGCCTAGTACTAGGCCTTAAGAAGACTCTATTTCCTAAATACCAAGTCGTATTGACGACTTCGGCCCATAGGTTCCTAGGGACATTGCTGCTAAGCAACATCACATAGGCCATCTCTTGAAGGACCTTATTCTTCCTCTTACCAACTCCATTTTGTTGAGGTGTCTTAGAAGCCAAAACTCATGGGAGATGCCCAAGATATTTCAATAGCTTTCAAAGTAGACATTCTCAAACTCTCTCACATGGTCACTTCTAATCCGTTTAATGCTTTTAATGTTAGAGTCTTTTTCATTTTCAAGTTTATTGCAAAGCATTTTAAACTTATCAAAAGTTTCGGATTTTTCTCTAAGAAAATATGTCCACGTGAACCTAGAGAAATCATCTACACAAACAAAAATGTATCTCTTCCTTCCTAAACTCTCAGTTTGCATGGGACCCATAAGATCCATATGGAGAAGCTCTAAGGGCTCCTTGGTGGAGAGATACTTGCCTTTCTTTTGCATGCTTTTGGTTTGTTTTCCTTATTGGCAAGGTCCACAAATACCATTGACTTTCTTCCCAAGCTTTGGAAGGCCACACACAACATTGAACTTATCTAGGATTCTTAAATCCTAATAGTTCATGTGGCCAAGTCTTTCATGCCACATCTCTATTTGCTCATCATTGGAAATATTACAAAGAACAACTATAGCCTCAAGACAATAGCAATTGTCGCTAGATCTCATACCTTTCAATAAGGTTTGTCCATTGGTCTTTAGGATAGAGCAATCATCTTTGCTAAACAAAACAGAAAATCATTCATCACTAAGATGAGCAATGCTTATTAAATTAGCTTTCAAGCCATCAACATATAAAGCATTGGACAAGGAGAGTAATCCGGGAATGAAAATGGTTTCTTTCCCTACAACTCTCTTTTTGGATCCATCACCAAAGGTGACACATCTTCCTTCCTCCATGACAAGAGTCTCAAAGAAACTCTTGTTTTCCGTCATGAGCCTAGAGCACCTACATTCTAAGTACCAAAAATTAGATGAATTTGCCTTCAAGGCAATTTGAGCAACATTGCAAAAGTATTCATTTTTTCTAATCCACATAGGAGAAACACTTTCTTTTCTAGTGTTCAATGGTATATATGCTCTAGATGTCCTAGGATTATGCAAATTAGTTCTCTTATTCCTAGGAACATGCTTCTTGGCTCTACTCTTTTTCTTTTCAATCATGTTTTTAACTCTACACATTTTTATATAATGAAAGCAATTTGGTCTAATATGACCATCAATACCACAAAAATGGCATGTGGGGATGAAGTTAGGAATCATACCATGTCCTTATGCATGCATATGAGCATTCCCATGTCTTTGTGGTAGCGTTAGTTCATTTATTCTTCGTTGTTGAACCGGTCTAGCTTGCTTCCTTGGAGAAGCTTGCATGATTGGTCTCTTCTCGTGATGAGCCAATTGTTAAGGAATGTTAGCTTGGAGAGCTCTTGTAGGTTGAGCTTGAGGTTGCTTTCTTGATGCCACCTTCACTTATGCACTGTTTGAACATTATCCTAGATCAATCTGCTTCCTAGGAGTTTGCACTAGTGAGGCTTCTTTGTAGTTCCAGCTCTTGACAAAAACGGTATTATTAGGAGTGGAGGATTCCTTACCTTCTTCAAACCCAAGGCCTCTCTTATCACACGGACTTTTCCAACACCAAGCATGCGGTCAAGCTTCTTTGTGCTAGAAGCTATCCTAGTCAATAACCCTTTAGCTTCTTCAAGTTCCCTCTTTAAACCATCTTTATTCCTTTTACATAAGGCTAACTTCTCTTTTAGCTTACCTTCATTCTTCATGGATCTCACTACTTCTTCACTTAATTGATCAACTTGTTGAGAGCTTTAGATTTCCCTCCTTCAATCTTCTAATTTCTCTTTTGTTTTTTAATCTTGAACTCTCGAATTTGACCATGTAGTCTCGAAGATCCATCCTATCAACATTTCCATTTGTGGAGTGAGATGAAGAACCATCGTCACTTGAGTTAATTTCCTCTTGGCACTCACTCTCTTCTTCACTAGCACTTTTGCTCTTATGGGAGGAGGCAAAGGCTATGAAGTTAGCCATGAGTTCTTCATCATCTGAAGACTCATCTCTCTTATCGGAGTCATCACTCCCACTCCAAGTGGCGGCCATCACTCTCTCTTTCTTTTTGTTCTTATGATTAGCACAATCGGGGGCTATATATCCTATACCACCACACTCATAGCATTGGTTCCCTTTCCTTTCACTCTTGCCTAGGCTCAAAGTTCTTAAAGGGAGTCTTTTTCTTTAAGTCTTGGCCCTTAGATCCAAAACCCTTCTTCTTAGACTTGTAGAATTTCTTGAACCTTCTCATCAACAAGGCCATTTCTTTGTCAGAGTCATCACTTTCCTCCTTCTCAACTTTGGAGGCTTTCAAAGCAATTCCCTTTTGCTTTTTAGGAGGTGTGGAGGTAGGACCCTTCCTAGACTCATAAGCTAGAAGTCTCCAAATCACCTCACTCGGCTTCATATCCTTGTAGGCGGTATTCTCCTCTAAAGCCATAACCTTAGACTCAAATCTTTCAGAGTGAGATCTCATTATTTTTTGCTTGATTCTCTTATCCGAATACGGGTCACCAAGTTGATGACTTTAGTTGACTATGTCCATCAACTTGATCTTAAAGTCGTTGAAGCACTCATTCTCCTCCATCTTAAGCAACTCGAATTGAGTTTGAAGGACTTGAAGCTTAGAGTCGTTCACCACTCCGGTTCCCTCATGTACAACCTTTAGGATGTCCCACGCCTCCTTAGCGATCCTAGTGTTTTGAATCAATTTGTATTGATTCTCGTCCATTGCACATAAGATGGCTTGCATCGCCTTCCTATTCCATTTTAATGCCTCAAACTCTTGTGCATTCCATTGAGCCTTCGGTTTGAGCACATCCTCTCCTCCACCCGTAGGAGTCATCATAGGTAGAGTATAGCCGTCTTTAACCGTCATTCATGCCCTATCATGGATTTGGCAAATATATGACTCCATCTTGCCTTTCCAAGAGGCATAATTCAACCCGGTGAGTAAAGGAGATCTCGTGCTAGATGCACCCTCGTTGCCACCACCATTTCCACCGATTCCACTCATAGTGTTTATGAATGAATGAAAATAATGCAAATGTATGAATGATCAAAAATCACACAAAATGCAAAACACACCAAAATAAGCAAAGGATCACCTAAGTATATCTAGGAACCCGCTCTGATACCAATTAAAACTAATAATGCACAGTGTGTATTAAACTATCTAGAGGGGGGTGAATAGATTTTAAACTATTTATTACCATATTTTGTTATTAGTCAATGTCACGAAAATACCCCAAACTAGTTAAAGCAATAAATCAAGTGTAAAGTGTAGAATTTAAATAACACTTGATTTTTACGTGGAAACCTTCAACAAGGAAAAACCACGGGCTGTTATGTGCGCCACACATGAACCTCGAATTCACTAATTACAATGACGTTTACAACCTAGGTAGACCTCAACCTCTCATGGTCTATAACCCGTCACCACCACCCGTAGGCCTATAAAAGTTAATCTAGTCCAATTGCTTGTGGCCAAAGCAACCTTAGCCACAAGATTTAGTTCTTAATGGAGAGAAAAAATAGCCTATGTGAATATATATGATATCCAAAGTGTAAATAAAGCTAGGGAACCCTATATGCTTATCTAGGATGATAAGATGACAATTAAATCAATCGTAGATATCAATAGCTAAATGACATGTCATAAAGCTTAGCTAAACATAGATTAAGCAATCCTATGAAGCTATCACAATACAACACTCAATCAAAAACAACAAGCAATCTCTATCTTGAATAATAGAATATAATTCTAATAACATGCAAGTAATTAAAGAGATGCCTTGTTAAATTAAACACTAAAATTATATAAAACTAGTGAATAGCTTACCAAAGCATGTGTGTTGAGTAAGACCTATGTAAACAAGCATCCTAGATATGATAGAAGATGCTAGATGAAATTTGATGCATATGAGAATGGTTTTGAGTGTTTTGAAAATGAGTTATTGATTGATTTTCTCACACGTGTCTCTCTTTGAAGTTTAGGGTTCTTTTGAGTCAAAGATATGAATTCAGAGAATGAGAAAGTGGTATAATTATAGACATCAAGAACAGGGCAAGTGAAAAGACAAGTTTGCCCTAGAAATCACCGATCGGCTGTTTCATCGGCGGTTTTGAAACCGTCGATCTAACCACCGAATTGAACACAAGAGAACAAGGGATTATCAATGGTTTCAAAACCACTGAAATGAGATCGAAATATTTATTTCAATCAGGCCTAATTCGGTCGTTTCGAACGACGTTCATGATCACCGATCTTAACCACAAAAACTATCCATAACATTCTGGAATCAAACGGCAGTTTAATTCGGCGATCATGGACGCCGATCAAACCGCCGTTTCACAACTTTTGGTGAAACAAAAGGAGAAGCCAATGGTATTCTCTAAAGGCGATCTTCGCGCTGAACCAAGCACACATTCGAGCATGCACGGACGTTTCTAAACCATCTTAGATAACGAATTACTAGATACACTAACACAAAACAAGATACAACAACAAAGTGCAAGTGTGAAATGTGACATGTGAAGAGTATGCTCACATATGCCAATATGATAAGTGTGTGTGTGTGCAACTAAATCTCTTCAAAGAAAACTAAGCATTAGAGATATACCTTTAGAGTGCTTGTCACCTTGAAATTTGAGAGGACCTTTGAGCTTGATCATCAATCTCATAAGCTATCCTTACAATACAAACCCTAATTGTGGTTTGTCACCCAAATAAGGTGAAACAAATTATTGTGTGTTCAATATTAATCTAGAGGGGGGTGAATAGATTTTCACTTTTTAATCCAATTTTCGTTATAAGATAATATTCCGAAAATACTCCTTTCAAGTTAATATATATCAAGTGTAATATGTGCGGAATTATAAATGACACTTGATTTTTATGTGGAAACCCTCACGGGAAAAACCACAGGCTGGTAAGTACGCCACACTCAAACCTTGAATCCACTAATTGTGATAGCATATACAACCTAATCCCGGTTTAAAGGACTAATCCCGGCCAATATCCCGCTACCACTACCCGCAGGCCTTTAAAAGCAGACCTAGTCCAATTTGCTTGAGAGACCACCTAATCCCGGTGTAGAGACCTAATCCCGGTCAATCTCACACGACTTGCTTCTCAATGAAGACGTAAAACATCCTATGTGAATATGTGATAATATTCAAGAAACAAACAAGGCTAGGGAACCTTAGATGCTTATCTAGAATGACAATATAACAATTAATTCATTCCTAGATATCAAGAGCTAAATGACATATCATAAAGCATAGCTAAACATAGATTAGGCAATCCTATGAAGCTATCAAAATACAACACTCAATCAACACATCACAATCAATCTCTATTTTGTACCTGGAATATATTCTAAGAGTTTACAAATGATAAAAGAGATGAATTGTTAAGAAAGACACTAAAATTAGATGAAGTTAGTGAAAATCTTACCAAGCAAGATGTGATGATGCAAACATATGTATGGATGCACTCTATGTGAGCATAGATGATGCAATATGAAGTTTGATGCAAAAAAGAAATGCTTTGAGTGATTAAAGGTGAGTTCTTGATGATTTTGTCTCTTGAAATATGTTCTAAGAGAAAAATATGCTTTTGGAACTCTTGGAGGCGACCTAGAATTAGAGTGGGATATTTATAGGCTCCCAACAAAATTGCAGTGTTTTGATCATTCTTGCGCTGACGGATTGTAGCGGTTTGCAACTATTGCGGTTGGACAACCACAGCACAGAGAAAACTTCTCTATCGCCTGCATGTCGTGGTTGCTTCAACCACAGTACATTAAGAATCTTGCTGTCGCCTGGCTTGCTGCGGTTACCCAACCATGGCATTACAACTGCAGCAATGAGAGGCAAGGCCTCCTCACGTGGTTTCTCACTCAATGAACATGCAATAAGTGCAAGTGTGTGATTGAAAAGAATGCATCCTAGTGCCTAACATGTTATGACATATAACAAGCTAGATACAATCAAATACACGTGCAAGAAGAGAGATTAATGAACTTTAAAGCACACAATATAAACTCACACAACATACAAGGATAAGATTTATGCATGGTGTAGGTGTGTGCAACTATCTCTTCAAAGCAAGTAAGAACTTAGAAATTCACCTTTGAAGTGCTTGTCCCTTGAGGTCTTGAAAGAGCCTTTGAGCTTGATCCTCAATCACTAAAGCTACCCTTAAAACAAGCCCCACAATGTGGTTTGTCCACGAAATAAGCCAATCAAAATATGGGAATCCTTATAGTCTCCCCTTTTGGCTATTTCGTGACAAAACCATCACTCACATTGATCCTCACAACATAAATAGAAACTAAAGGGATTTTCTACATTACAAAGAAATAATTAAAAAATATATCTTCAAGTCTTCAATCTCCTATAGAACAATCAATCCTTCAAAACAAAGTTTCTATACTTTCCAATACAAGTATGTGAGATTAATTATCTGAGAATAAAACAAGCATTTGCATTTAAGAGATTAAGCACAACATCATGCAATGTATGAGTGTAATGTAATGCTCCCCCTCAATGGGTTACTCCCTCTCAATATATTGTCTCCCCAATATGCACAGTTGCTACTACAATTAGCAACTCCCCTTACCACAAATCTAGTCCCCTTTTTTGTCATGATATAGGCAAAGGAGTAGTCCCCAATCGAGTCACTTAAGGCAAAGAGAGATAGTAGCATACAAGATATTTGCATAATCATATCAGCCATTTTATGCAACTCAATCAATTGGAGAGAACCAAGGAGATTTATTTTGTGAAAATATGTGAATTAAACAATGTTTTGCATACAAGACATGTAGCATTCAAGTCCAAAATACAATGGTATTTGCCAAAGCAAATGACAAAGGTTTCCTTTAAGAATTCAAACCAATTTCACCATTGTTATAAATCAAAGCAAGGATATAGCAAATTCATTGAATTAAATTTTAGAGCAACTATATCCAACTTTATAAGCAAAACATGGCATGAGCGACTTTTTGCACCCTATTTGATTTTTCCGGATAAGATACCCATATGATAGTAGCCATGTTCCACAAGTAAAGAAAGAGAGACATTTTGATTTTCATTTGAGTCTCATTTTCTTTTCACAAATTATTTTGCATTTAAGAAAATGCAACAATCCATGCTTTTCACATTTTAAGCATGTCATATAAAATCATGCTTTTCACATTTTAAGCATGTAATTTAGCAATCATCATGTCATGGAGATCATTGTATGTCATTCAAAAAGTACTTCCTATGTATATATCTCCTAGTCCAAAAATGCATGTTTGAACATAAATATGACATGGATTGCAAAACAAGCATGGTTCACACTTATTGAATTAAAAACATATAAGCATATGTGGAACCAAGCTACTCAAGCAATTAATAAAGAAGCATAAGATATATCAAATTTTTGCATGTGACAAGTATGCAGTATAGCTCTCTTTGCTTGAGTTCCCCATATGGGTCAAAACCATACCACTTCAATGAAGGGTATGAGGTTCTAAAGACCTCCCAAGTCCATTGGACTTAGTTGAACCTATGTGAAACTTGTTAATCTCATAGCAAGCAAGTTCATTATTTCTTTTCCACTTAGGTGACAAGATTTCAATCCTAGTGGTTAAAGGTTCAAGAGTTCTAGGTATCATAGGATCATTAAAATGAATTTCATTCTTCCTATGAATATGCATTATAGCTCTAGCCCTTTTCTTTTCAATCATGCTTTTAGCTCTACACATTTTTATGTAATGGAAGCAATTTGGTCTAATGTGACCATCAATACCACAATAATGACATGTAGGGATGAAATTAGAACTCATACCATGTCCTTGTGTAAGCATAGGAGCCTTCCCATGTCTTTGTGGTTGTCTTGGTTGTTGTAAAAGATCTCTCATTCTTTGTTATTGGCCAAGACTAGGTTGCTTCCTTAGTTGAGCTTGCGTGATTGGTCTCTTCCCTTGATGGATTTGAGGTTAAGAGAAGTTAGTGTGAGGAACGTTTGTAGGTTGAGCTTGAGGTTGTCCCCTTGGAGCTACCTTCACTTGTGCACTTCTTGAACATTGTTCTATATCAATCTTCTTTCTAGGAGTGTGCACTGGTAAAGCTTTTATCTTAACCAAGCTCTTGACAAATATGGTTTTGCTAGGAGTGGGACTCTCCATGTCATTTTTAAAGCCAAGACCACTCTTGTCACAAGGGTTTTTTCCAACATTCAACATATGGTTGAGTTTTTCCGTGCTAGAGGTCATATTAGCCATCGTCCTTCTAGCATCTTCAATCTCCTTCTTCAACCCTTCTTCATTCCTCTTAGGGTAGCTAACTTATTCTTTAGCTTATCTTCATCCTTCATGGATCTCACCACTTCTTCATTTAAGTGGTCAACTAGTGTTAAAAGCTTAAGGTTTTCTTCCTTCAAATTTTGAATCTCCTTTTCATTCTTTACCTTGTAGCTTTCAAACTTTCTCAAGTAGTCTTCATGATCCATACTCTTCACATTTCCATTTGTGGAGTTAGATGAAAAACTCTCAACTTTTGAGTCATCTCCTATATTCTCCATCTCACAAATGGAGTCATCTTCTTCATCAAGATCATCAAATTTGTCTCTTGATGAAGTATGAGACATATCCCAATGAGTAGCTACACCAATCACCTCTAGAGCTACTTCTTCATCTATCTTTTCTATGGGATCACTAGTCAAGTCATCCTTGCCATCAACTTCAACTTCTACATGAGTTGCACCAAATGCTGTGTAGTTTATGGCAAGGTCTTCATCACTTGAATACTTATCTCCCTCACTGGAGTCATTACTACTACCACTCCAAGTGGCGGCCATTGCCTTTCCCTTTTTCTTGTCCATGCGATTAGCACATTCAGGGGTGAAATGACCTATCCCACCGCATTCATATCATTGGACCTCTATTCTTTCGGACACTTCTTGCATAGGCTCAAACTTCTTGAAAGGACTCTTTTTCTTCAAGTCTTGGCCTTTTGATCCAACGCCCTTCTTCTCGAACTTGACGAATTTCTTTAATCTTCTTAACACCAAAACCATGTCTTCGTCCGAGTCATCTTTATCCTCCTTCTCCACCTTTGAGGTCTTCAAGGCTAGATTCTTTTTCTTCTTAGGAGGTGATGTGGTAGACTCCTTTCTTGACTCAAAGGCAAGAATTCTTCCAATGACTTCGCTCGGCCTCATATCTTTGTACTAGCTATTTTCTTCTAAAGCCGTCACTTTAGACTTGAACCTCTAAAGAAGTGATCGCATGATCTTTTGCTTCATCCTTCTATCCAAGTAAGGATCACCAAGTTGGTGACTTTGGTTCACAATGTCCATTAGCCTCACTTGGAAGTCATTGAACCACTCACCTTCCTCCATCCTAATGGTCTCAAACTAAGTTTGAAGGACTTGGAGCTTGCACTCTTTGACCACCTCGGTTCCTTCATGTGCGGTCTCTAGGATGTCCCACACCTCTTTGGCGATCCTAGTAATTTGAATCAGTTTATACTGATTTTCATCCATCGCACATCGGATGGCATGTATAGCTTTATTGTTCCACATGGAATCTACAAACTCTTGAGGACTCCACTATGCTTTAGGCTAGAGAACCTCCTCTCCTCCATCCGTAGGAGTCATCTTCAGTGGCGCATAACCATCTTCAACCGCCATCTATGCCCTATCATGGATTTGGCATAAGTACGCCTCCATCTTCCCCTTCCATGAGGAGTAATTCAACCCGGTGAGTTGGGGAGGTCTTGTGCTAGAAACACCCTCATTGCCCCCACCGTTTCCACTCATAGTGTTTATGAATGAATGAAATGAATGCAAATGTATGAAAGATCAAAAATCACACAAAATGAAAAACACCCCAAAATGAGCTAGGATCACCTAAGTATATGTAGAAACCCGTTCTGATATCAATTGAAACAAATTATGGTGTGTTCAATATTAATCTAAAGGGGGGTAAATCGAATTTATTACTTTTTACCCAATTTTCGTTATAAGACAATATTCTAAAAATACCCCTTTCTAGTCAATATATATATCAAGTGTAATATATGCAGAATTATAAATGACTCTTGATTTTTACGTGGAAACTCTCACGGGGAAAAACTACGGGCTAGTAAGTGCGCCACACTCGAACCTCGAATCCACTAATTGTGATAGCGAATACAACCTAATCCCGGTTTGATGGCCTAATCCCGGCCAATATCCCGCTACCACTACCCCGCAGGCCTTTAAAAGCGGACCTAGTCCAATTTGCTTGAGAGACCACCTAATCCCGGTGTAGAGACCTAATCCCGGTCAATCTCACAAGACTTACTTCTCAATGAAGAGATAAAACATCATACGTGAATATGTAAACAAATAAGGCTAGGGAACCTTAAATGCTTATCTAGAATGACAATATAACAATTAATTCTTCCCTAGATATCAAGAGCAAAATGACATGTCATAAAGCTTAGCTAAACATAGATTAGGCAATCCTATGAAGCTATCCAAATACAACACTCAATCAACACATCACAATCAATCTCTATTTTGTACCTAGAATATATTCTAAGAGCATACAAATGATAAAAGAGATACCTTGTTAAGAAAGACACTAAAATTAGATGAAGTTAGTGAAAATCTTACCAAGCAAGATGTGATGATGCAAACCTATGCATGGATGCACTCTATGTGAGCATAAATGATGCAATATGAAGTTTGATGCAAAAAAGAAATGCTTTGAGTGATTAAAGGTGAGTTTTTGATGATTTTGTCTCTTGAAATGTGTTCTAAGAGAAAAATATGCTTTTGGAACTCTTGGAGGAGACCTAGAATGAAAGTGGGATATTTATAGGCTCCCAACAAAACTGCAATGTTTTGATCATTCTCACACTGTCGGACTACTGCGGTTTGCGACTACCATAGTTGGACAACCGCGGCACAGAGAAAACTTCTTTGTCGCCTGCATGCCGCGGTTGCTTCAACCACGGCACAGCAAGAATCTTGCTGTCACCTGGCTTGCCGCTATTACCAAACCGCGGCACTACAACCGCGGCCATGAGAGGCAAGGCCTCCTCACGCGGTTTCTCACACAATGAACATGCAATAAGTGCAAGTGTGTGAGTGAAAAGAATGCATCCTAGTTCATAATATGTTATGGTATATAACAAGCTAGATGCAATCAAATACACATGCAAGAAGAGAGATTAATGAACTTTAAAGCACAGAATATAAACTCACACAACATACAAGGAAAAGATTTATGCATGGGTTATGGGTATGTGCAACTATCTCTTTAAAGCAAATAAGCACTTAGAAATTTACCTTTAAAGTGCTTGTCCCTTAAGGTCTTGAAGGAGCCTTTGAGCTTGATCCTCAATCACTAAAGCTACCTTTACAATAAGCCCCACAATGTGGTTTGTCCACGAAATAAGCCAATCAAAATATGGGAATCCTTACATAAGGCAATCAAACTTTGAGGAACTTACACAACCCAATTAATTGGAAGAGAAGCAAGGAGATTTATTTTATGAAAATATATGATGATAATGCTTTGCATGCAAGACATGCTGCAGTCAAGTCCAAAGGCAATAGTATTTGGCAAAGTAAATGACAAAGGTTTCCAATAGATTTCAAACCAATTCCACCATTTGTCATGAATTCAAGCAAGGATATAGAGTTATTATTCTTTCAATTTAATGGGCAACTATATCCAACTTTATAAACAAAACATGGCATGAGCAACTTTTGCACCCAACTTGATTTTTCCGAGTAAGATACTCGTATGATTGTAACCATGTTTAATAAATAAAGAAAGAGAGACTTTGGATTTTAAAATCCTTAGAACAGATACATTGATCATTTATTCATTTGAGTCTCATAATTTGCTTTTCACACAATTTTGCATTTAAGAAATTGCAATCACATATAGTTTTTGCATTCTGGAATTTGCAGTCAACAATCATGCTTTTCATTTTTAAGCATGTCATTTGAATTCATGCTTTTCATTTTAAGCCTGTCATTTGAAAGAATCATCATGTCATGGAGATTAATTATAGATCATTCAAAGAGAACTTCCTAAGTAAATCTCCGAGTCCAGAAATGTATGTTTGAATATAAATATGGCATGGATTGCAATCAAAGCAATTGGTTCACACTTATTGAATAGAAAAACATATAATTATATGTGCAACCAAGATACTCAAGCAATTAATAAAGAAGCATAATGTTTATCAAATTTTTGCATGTGACAAGTATGCAAAATTACTCTCTTTGCTTGAGTTCCCCATATAGGGTCAATCACTACACCATATCACTGAAAGGCATGAAGTCTTATAGACCTACCAAGTCCATTGGACAAAGTTAAACCAATGGGAGACATGTTAGCACTGTAGTAAGCGGGTTCATTTTTCCTAACCCACCTAGGTTCCACTTTTTTATTCTTAGTGGTCAAAATCTTCAATTCTCTAGGTTTCCTAAGATCATGCCAATTGACACTACGATTTAACCGTTTTTCTCTTATGCTCTCAATTCTACATCCCTTTATGTAGTTAAAGCACTTTGGCCTAATATGCCCATCAACACCACAATAATGACAAGTTGGTATAAAATAAGGAGTCAAACCATATCCTTGTTAGGTCATTGGAGGCTTGTCATGCATTTGATGTCTCCTATGGTGTTGAACTGGTTCTCTCCTTCTTTGTTGTTGAACCGGGTTGTTTTGCTTCCTTGGTTGGTTATACCTTGGTTGAGCAAAACTTGGGTGAAGAGCTCTTGGATGTAAAGGTTGAGCTACACCCTTTGTTGGCATCTTCATTTTGCCATTCTTTGATGACTCTCCAAGATCGATTTTCCTCCTAGGATGTTGAGGAGGTGAAGCTTGACTTTTGCATTGAGCTTGAGGTTGCTTGATCTTAACTTTCTTTAAGTCTTCAATGTACCTCATCTCTTTCTCATTGATGATCTTCAAGGAGATGTCTTTGTTGGAAAGTTCATCCTTCATTGCCTTTATTTGATTATGGCAATCTTCAATCTCCTTCTCATACTTGGACACATCTATTATATCCGTCTTGAAGAAGTCATCCATGAAAGACTCATCTCCATTGTCTTCATTAGAGAGATAAGAATAGTGTTTTCTTCCAATTTCTCAGATACCATCTCCCTGGACTGATGAAATTCGACTTCACAAATTTGCTTTCCTTCTTTAAAAGCACAGATCTTTTTTTCACTGAGGAAATCTTCCACATCTTCAAGGACTCATTCTTCTTGGAGAGCTCTTCATTTTCCTTTAGCACATTGAGAAGGAGCCTTTGACACTCATAAATTGAGTCAACTTTTAAGGCCTTTTTGCCATCATCTTCATCTTCCATATAGGAAGCCCCAAAAGCTGTGAAGTTAGGCACATGCTCTTCAACATGGGAAGAGACTTCTTCACACTTCTTGAAGGAGGTTTTTACCTTTAAGTCATTTTTTCTTAAGTTAACCTTTTTCTTTTTAAGCTTCACAAATCTTCTAAACTTCAATGTTGTGAGGGACATCTCCTCATCATAGTCATTATATAAAGTAGAAGCAGAGATGTTGGAGCCAGTGCTCAAAGAACCTCTAAGGGTTGGAGCATCCTCAACATCAACGGAGAAGCAATCAATCCTCTCTCCGAGAATTCCCTCTGTAAGTGTTTTACTCTCACACATGGTGTTTGGTGAAGTGAATGAATGAATGCAAAGGACAAAAATGCACACAAATGCAACACACACGAAAGTGGCAAGGATCTCCTATGTATGTCTAGGAACCTGCTCTGATACCAATTGAAACAAATATTATACGTGTGTGTCTAAAATAACCTAGAGGGGGGGTGAATGAGTTGTTAATCCGATTATTACCAATTTTTCGGATCAGTCAATATTACAAAAATAACCCAATTCAACAATCAATAAAATCAAATATAAAATGCAAAAATTAAAGAACATTTTATTTTTACGTGAAAACCTTCAACAATGAAACACCACAAGCTATTTAGCTAGCTACACTCTATCCTCGAATCCATTACTTGTAATGATGTTTACAACCTAGGTTGCCCTCAACCATTCTCAGTCACTAACCCACCACTATTCCCTATGAGCCTTTAATAGCAAACCTAGAACACTTGCTAGCGCACTAAGCCACCTTAGTCACAAGACTTACTTGCCAATAAAGAGATCAATGACCTATGTGAATATTATGAAATATCCAAAATGCAATTAACGCTAGGCAACACTAAATGCTTATCTAGAGATTCAATGATAACAATTAAATCAATCCTAGATATCACATTGCCATATGTCATGGCATACAACTTAGCTATACAAGATAAAACAATCCTAGATGTTATAGCTAACAAAATACAACTCACACTCAAACAAAAAAATAATCTCAATCTTGTAGATAGAATATAATCTAAATGAATACAAGTTAAAGATGAGATTTTTTGCTAAGTAAGAACACAAAAATGAATAAATGGTGTTCAACTTACCAAGTCATGTGTGTTGAAGAAGACCCATGCATAGATACATCTTAGATGATCCTAAATGATGTTTAGATGATGTTTGATGCACATGGAAAAAGTTTAGAGAATTAAAGGAGCAATCTTTATGCCTTTTCTCTTAAGTATCTTTCAATGTCTCTTTTAGGGTTCTTGATATGAAGAGCTAAGTTAAAGAGAGTTACATAATGGTTAATTTATAGGGAGCAACAAAAGGTTTGGTGAAAAGACAAGTTTGCCCCTGAAACATGCTGATTGGCAGTTTCAACCGCCGAATTGAACCCAAAAGCGTTAGGTATCAATGGTGGTTTCATTCAACAGTTTCATGGCCACTGATTAGCACCATTAATTTGAGATCGAGATATTTAAAATCAATCTTGTCTAAACAGCGGTTTCAATTGGTTGTCGGGGCCATCGATCATTGGAATCTAACTGCGGTTTCATTTGGCAATTTGGGTCGCTAATCAAACTGTCATTTCACCAATTGTGGTGAAACCAAAGGAGAAGCCAATGGCATTCTCTGAAGGCAATCCTTACACTAAACCAGGCAAACCAACGTGCATGCACAGACGTGTTCGAACAATCTTCAGGAAACAAATTACTAGACACATTAACACACAACGAGATTCAACAAAGAAGTGCAAGTGTGAAGTGTGAAAAGAATGCATCTAAATGCTTAAAATGACATGGCAATCATCAATCAAGATGTAATCAATTAAAACATGCATGAAGAATGTTCAATAACATAAATGCACATATATAAAACACACAACATACAAGAAGTATAGATATGCATGAGTTGTGTGTGTGTGTGTGCAACTAAGTCTCTTCAATGCAAGTAAGCACAAGTGTTTTACCTTTGAAGTGCTTATCATTTGAGGTCTTGAGAGGGTCTTTGTTGTGATTGATCACAAACAATTATGTGTCTAAGCTAACCTTACAATTCAAACTCCAATTGTGGTTTGTTACCGAAATAAGCCAATCAAAAATGAGGAACTTAATGTATGAACGTCTCATTTAATTTCTTGTTGACAATGACTACACAATAAGTAGTGTTGACAAGACCTTGTTCATCAAAAGAAACAAAGATGAGCTATTTGTAGTTCAATTCTATGTTGATGACATTGCATTTGGGTCCACCAATAAATCCAAAGTCCAACAATTTGTTGATGTCATGTCTTATGAAATTCAGATGAACTCAATTGGTGAGCTTAATTACTTCCTGGTTTGCAAATTAAGCAATTGCATGATAGGATTTTCATAACCTTAGCTAAATATACAAAGAACCTAGTGAAGAAGTTTGGCCTTGAGAATGCCTAAAATTGTGACACACCCATGAGTACCACTTTAAAGCTAAGCAAGGACGCTTGTGGAAAAAATGTGTAACAAAGCCTATATCGGGGCATGATAGGTAACTTGCTTTACTTAATCGCAAGTAGACCTGATATCTCTTTTAGTGTGGGTGTGTGTGCTATGTACCAAGTGGATCCTAAGGAGTCCCATCTTTCCTCCATGAAGAGAATCATTCGCTATGTGAATAGAACATCCAACTATGGGATATAGTACTCTTTTGACACTAATGCTAGTTTAATTGGCTTTAGTGATACAGATTGGGCAGGAAATTACGATGATAGGAAGAGCACATTGGGCGGTTGCTTCTTCCTAGGAAACAACTTGGTGTCTTGGTTTTGCAAGAAGCAAAATTTCATTTCCTTATCCACGGTCGAAGCTGAATACATAGCCACCGGGAGCGGATGCACACAACTTCTATGGATGAAGTAAATGCTTGTGGACAACAGATTCGATCAAGGTACTCTAACTCTTTATTATGACAACATGAGTGCCATTAATATTTCAAATAATCCAGTTCAACGGTATAGGGCAAATCATATAGACATCCGACATCATTTTATTAGGGAACTAGTTATGAACAAATGCATAGTACTTGAGCATGTAGGTACTAATAATCAACTAGCGGATTTATTTACTAAGCCCTTAGATGCAACTAGCTTTAAAGCACTTAGTAGGTTCATTGAGATTTGTCTTGTGCCTTGATATGGTATAATTATTGACCCTATGAGGGGAGCTCAAGCAAAGAGTGCAAACTTGCATACTTGTCACATGCAAAAATTTGATAAACTTTATATTTTTTTATTAATTGCTTGAGTATCTTGGTTGCACATATACTTATATGGTATTTTCTTCAATAAGTGTGAAACATTGTTTTGTTTGTAATTCATGTCATCTTAATGTTCAAATAGGCATTTTTGGACTAGAAGAATTAATTAGGAAGTACACTTGAATGACCTATAATTTATCTCCATGACATGTGAACTTGAATATGACATGCTTAAGAATGATATGCATGAAACTTTCTTAAGTTGCTTAAAATTGAATGCAAATGCGTGTGAATGCAATTGACAAGATTAAACTCAATAAGGATCTTGTATGCATTCAATCAATAAGGATGTCTCTTCCAATTTAGTCTTGTCTCTCTTCTTAATGGCTTAGCAAGACTACTATCATACGGATGATATCCGAAAAAATCAAATAGGATCTTTGTATATCCATGTCTTGATTTGCCTTTAAGATTTGATATAGTTGCTTGTTTCTATAAAATCCTTGGATACTATATCTTGTTGCTTGACAAAAGGATACAAATTGGTTTGAATTCTTTTGGAAACTCTTTTGATGATTGCTTTGCCAAATACTATTGCTTAGGCTTTGAAGTTATAATAGGATTCTAAGCCACTAGCGTCATACTGTGAGTTAGCTCACTAGCCCCTCCACGTTCTTTTTGTAAGGATTCCCATATTTTGATTGGCTTATTTCATGGACAAACCTCATATTGGGGTTTGAATGTAAGGGTAGTTTAGGTGATTGAGATTCAAGCTCAAAGTCTCTTTCAGGACTTCAAGAGATCAAGCACTTCAAAGGTAAATTTCTAAGTGCTTACATGCTTTGAAGAGATAGTTGCACACACCCACAACCCATGCATATGTCTTTTGTTGTATGTTGTGTGTGTTTATATTGCGTGCATTAATGTTCATTAATCTCTCTTCTAGCATGTTTAATTGTTTACATCCTACTAGTTAAATGACATAACATGTTAGGCATTAGGATGCATTCACTTCACTCACACACTTGCACCCATTGCATGATCTTTGTGTAAGAAGCTGCATGAGAAGGCATTGACCTTCTCTACCGCGGTTGTAGTGCCGTAGTTGGATAACCGCAGCATGCTAGCGACAGAGATGTCCCTTCTCTGTCGGGGTTGAAATGCCGCGGTTGGATCAACCGTGGCACACTAGTGACAGAGATACATTCTCTGTGCCGCGGTTGACCCAACCGCGGCAATCGAAGATTGCGGCAGTCTGCCTTGTGAGAACGCCCAAAACGTTACAGTTTTATGGGAGCCTATAAATATCCCACTTTCATTCTAGGTCGCCTCCAAGAGTTCCAAAAGCATATTTTTCTCTTAGAACACATTTCAATAGACAAAATCATCAAGAACTCACATTTAATCACTCAAAGCATTTCCTTTTTGTATCAAACTTCATATTTCATCATCTATGCTCATATAAAGTGCATCCATGCATAGGTTTGCATCATCACATCTTGCTTGGTAAGATTTTCACCAACTTCATCTAATTTTATTGTCTTTCTTAACAAGTCATCTCTTTTATCAATTGTATGCTCTTAGAATATATTCTAGATACAAAATAGAGATTGATTGTGATGTATTGATTGAGTGTTGTATTTTGATAGCTTCATAGGATTGCCTAGTCTATGTTTAACTAAGCTTTATGACATGTCATTTAGGTCTTGATATTTAGGAATGAATTAATTGTTATATTGTCATTCTAGATAAGCATCTAAGGTTCCATACCCTTGTTTGTTCCTTGAATATTATCATATATTCACATAGGATGGTTTATCTCTTCATTGAGAAGTAAGTCTTGTGACATTGACCAGGATTAGGTGGTCTAGATCCGCTTTTAAAGACCTGCGGGTAGTGGTAGTAGAATATTGGCCGAGATTAGGCCGTCAAACCAGGATTAGGTTGTATACGCTATCGCAATTAGTGGATTCGAGGTTCAAGTGTGGCACACTTACCAGCCTGTGGTTTTTACCTATTGAAGGTTTCCACATAAATATCAAGTGTCATTTATAATTCCGCACATATTACACTTGATATATAAATTGACTAGTCAGGGGTATTTTCGTATATTTAACTAATAACGAAAATTGGGTAAAAAGTGATAAAATCTATTCAACCCCCCCCCCCCCCCCCTCTCCCTAGATTAACATTGTACACACCGTGCATTATTTGTTTCACTTTTTCAGTCATCCTGTTACTGTTTGCCACTAGCACCCCCAATTGTCGAAGAACTTAGGTCATCTGACTCTCGAGCCTCTCAAATCGTGGTTGCAAGTTGTCAACAGCGATAATAGCAACTCCGCTGCCCTCATCCTTTGACCACCGTCATTAGGATGGTTGCTTCATGGACTATCGCACGCCATCAGAAGGTCTATGAAAACCATAGATGCACATTTGAGGAATGGGATGGATATAAATCCCCCCCCCCCCCTAACACCAGTTCCATAGTTTCCCCGTTTCTCCGTTTCCATATTTCCCCGTTTCCCTATTTGACTAAAATTACAAATTAAACTAAAAAAACAAACATTTCATTACAAATCTTGAGAGGGGATTTTAGATTTAGGTTTTAGGTTTTAGGTTTTGTTTTTAAAAAGAGTAAATGAGTATATATAGTAAGGGGTTTTCAAAGAATAAAAAAAATTAAAAGAATATATATTATTAGTTATATTTATATATTTTTGGGGGAAATGGGGAAATGGGGATTGGGGACATAAAAAAAATTAAAAAAATAAAAAAAATCCCTTAATGGGGATGGGGACGTGGGGATTTAGGGATCCGGGAGAAAATATACATCCCTAATGAAAACCTTGTTGTGATACCACTTTATGAAGTGTAAAACGATAAATAAAGAAAAAACACAATTTTTCTGATGAACTTTTTTTAGTGATGATGAATTGAATGAGAAAACAATAGAATTCGAGTCTTATTTATGAAAATTAAAATGAAAATTAAAATGATACTAATTGACCCAAAAGAATGATAAAATTGTATAAATGACCCCTCCCAACAGATCCACTAAAGATGTCTTACACTACATCACAAGCGATCTAAATTGTCATGAATTCAATTATTAATTGACGAAAAGTTAAGTTGAAAGAAAGAATTTATGTCATTATACTTCGCCGTGCATCACGTTTTGCTTTTGCAAAGTGAGAAAAACGACAAGACAGAACTTATTATTTTCAAGGATTAGTTTTACCTTTGAAAAAAAATATATTTAATTGGAGATCTCGTTCAAATCCTTTATCTTTTTCAGATTCTTGAACAAAAATGATTCTAAAAGGGTACTAACCGGTTTTCATAGCGTAGAAATGACTCCATTGACTATTGTCTATTATCCTTCACAAGAAAACCGGTATATACATGTAGTTACAAAATGGGATCAAATTAAAATCAGATATGTAATTTCATCTTTTACAGTAATGTCATATAACCCAAATTATTAGCATCAAAACCGACTCGAATGATGTGATAAGTGATTTTTTTATACCATATCATTCACAACATCATCATTTCATGATTTGTATAATTATGAGAACTCGTTTGATATAATTTTTGGGTAGATACCTAATCATAGCATCCAGATACAAAAATTATGAGGATAATTATAGTTTGAAATTGTTATTATTCATAATTGAAATGTGAAGAATTTACCATTGAGCCAACTCAATTTTGGTCGGAAGCTTAAAGGCTTTTTGGATGAAGTTTGATTGACCAAAGGGGAAAAAAAAATCATAAATGTTATATGCTGAAAAACTCATAGACAGTATCTATATATATATATATATATAAAAGGAGCTGATATTGACACCCATAAATATGATAAACACACTCATATTTTAATAAAAATTTTAATTACAAAAATATCCCAATAGAAATTTATCAATAAAGACAAATTAGTTTAATTAAAAATAAACAAAATACTATGTACACCAATTAATTACACCCATATCTTCAACTATATCACTTAATTTATTAAAAAAAAAAACAAAAAATCAAACCCTTATTCTAATTCTTTTTTTTTTTTAAACCACAAAACTTTTTTTTTTTTTTAAACGGTTGCCAATATATTACGGAAGACAAAGTGAAAATAACACTAGACCAGACCAAACCAGGCAAAAACAACACCAGGCCACAACAACAAAGGCCAAAAAACGAAAAAACAGAAAAATAAACGCAAAAAGCTATAGTACCAAGAAACCAAACGACCTCTAAAAACAAATCAAAACAAAGAAAAAGCTAGCAGGACAGAGTACATTAATAATCTATGAAGCTATTACTAGTGTAATAGTGTAATTTTGTTTTCCTCTACTGTTGGTAAAGAACAAATAGTAGGGTTTTACTTTGGAGAAAAACTTGATAGCTGAAAGCCTTAATATTACTTTTAATATTTCTTTTGTTATTTATTTTGATAAAAATCAAATAGTAGGACTTTACTTTTCATAGCTGCATGCTCAAGCACGCTTATTCATATAATAAATATTATAAGCATGCCTTAAGTTCTTGAAATTGGTCTGAAGTAGAGATTCTCGAAATTTAAAAATTTAAGAATTTTCGAGACTGTGTTTTCGACACTGGAGAAATTAAAAATTTATCATTTATAAAATTGGGTGTATTAATAACTATGAGGGTTTATAAATAAATTATATTAAAATAAAAACATTCATTTAAATAAGGGTACTATTGGCATTAAGATGGGCGTTTATAATAATGTTTTAATTTAAAATTTTAGACATAGGTGTAGTTATAAATATGGGTGTGTTTATCATATTCATGAGTGACAATAACAGTACCCATACATAATTGTTAAAAGAAAAATAAAGAGTAACAACAATCAAATAAGAATAAAAACTAGCCACAGAGGCTTAAATAGTGAAATTTACCAAGAAATTGATGTGCATAGAGAATGAAATATTTTTCATATAATCCCAACAAAATTGAAATATTCACATGCGCTTTTAATTAATCAATTTTTTTTTTTATCACCATATTGCCATTTAATTAATCGATTCTTGTGTTACAAACGACAAACAGACATTGTCCAAGTTAAAAAGAAAGAAATCTAATCATCAAAATCCAATCTCCTAAAAGAAAAAACAACAAAAATAAAGTAGATGAAATTCACGAGGAATCAAATTCAAAAGTTAAAAAAAAAAAGCATATTACAACAATACAACAGTTAGATTCTAGTGAAAGAAAGATCAGAAATGGTAACCACATAAAAAAGAGACACGTATTGAAGAGTGGGACCCCAGATTTTGTCTACACGGTAATGATGCATAAGAAATAAGAAACGAAGTTGAGGAGTTGTACAGTACGGGGTGAAAATGTTACGTCTGAGGAAGCTTCCAGTGAAGCCGCAAAGAAAGAAAACAAGTACATGTTCATGTCAACAGGTGTAATGTGTTGATTTTCTTTCTAGCAGTCTACATGTTTTTATTCTAGAGAGACAAAAAGGAGTGAAAAATTATTCTTTGATAGTATACAATTGCTTAAACATCAATAAGCTTGTGTATACGATATCGATCTAGGTTCACGCGAGTTTCAATCATAAGATTGTGAACTCAAAAGTGACCGGAATAATTTTGACATTCTTTTGATTGTTTTGTGACTAACAAAGAAAAGAAAGTATTTGTTTGGTCCATTCACAAGTTTGCAATTCAAAGGAAAGGGAGACCACGCTCCTAGGTGATCCACGTTCGTGCTCGGATTGAAGGTCTTGCGGATTACCATCGACGTAAGTCAATCGGATCACGCGATAAGAGGTAATTTACTTTTGTTAATATATATGCATGTTTATTGATTAAAAGGGTTTAAGGTTCATAAAGGAAAAATTTTAGTGTCTTTTAGTGACTTTTAATCTATTTTCGATAAGCACCATTAGCATTAATGATTCTCTACTTGATTGTATCTCTCTATCTATAAGTTTAATTATTTATTACTTTATTGCTTTATTTTGAAGGTCTGATATGTTATCGTATTGTTGTCTGATTATATGAATTAATTGAGAAATTAATTTGATATTTGATGTAATGGTTCATCTATGGTAATGGGGCTGATGTTGACATGAAAATCTCCTCCTACGAATTGTGAAGTCTATATAACTTGTAGTAGTGGAGGTTCATATTGTGAGCATTGATTTTGACTACTGATTCTAATAATAAAAGTTTTCGAGTTTGCTCTAATCATTGATGCTTTGTAGTAGCATTGAATATTGATTGTGTCCCCTAATATTTTTATGGAGCAGGTGTTAGGAGAGAACTTCAAGTTAGTGAATCAACCCTTCATTGGTATGTTGTGCCTTAGTGATAGTAGCTAGCATTCTCCCTATAAAAATTGTTTTGAAAAGTACAATAGTCATTTTCCATCATCTTCCCTCCCTATTGATTTGCCCACCTCCTCTAACTAATTTTTCAATATCTATTTTCATAATTTGATTTGTGGTTAAGAAATGTGTTTTAAGCAATATATTAATGTACTATAACTCTTTTGTGCTTTACATCTCTAATGGTTTGGGAGATATGTGAGATTGTTTCTATACAATTGATTATTGTTATTGTATTTCGAACAGGCTGATACAATGATGTGGAACATAATGCATGATTGATTCAAGTACCCGGAACAGAGAGATGAAGCTATTTAGGGTTTTTTTTTTTTTTTTTTGTCATGGAAATGACAATGATAGGCTAGGACTACAACCTTCAGATTTACAGTTTACCAAGATTGTTAATTTGTTTGATTTATATTGAATTCTATTGATAACAAAATAGTTATGAGAATTTTAATTTACAATTTGTTATTCAAAACAGGTTGAAATAAAATGGTTAAATATGAATAAATAAAAAGCAATATTATTTTCAACCAGCTACCACTGTCGAGAAAGAAATATATTTATCAAGATGATATTTCGACGGCTAGTGGCCATCGGAAAAAAAAATGTATTTTTGGCCTCTTTATCCCCTCGGTGAAAGGTATATTTGATGAACTTGAATTTATTATCGACGGCATGTTACGGTCGAAAATAGGTTTATTTTCGATGGGATATTTATCGACCGCTAAATGCGGTCGAAAATAGGTTTATTTTCGACGGCTGGTCAAAAATAAAACATGTCCGATGACACTATCAACGATGGCGTTCGATAGCCATTTACCGTCGAAAAAGACTATTTTCGACGGCAAATCGTTATTTCCAACAGCTTTTGGCCCTTGTTGATAAACATTTTTTTTTTTGAGTGAATCTTAGAGTATCTGTTCCATCCAAAAACTCAACACCAAATCTAGATTACTTCAACTAACCATTCCTCTTTTCCCATTCTCTACATTTCCTTATCTTTGTCACTTCCCATTAGACATCCATCCATTTAGACACATCCTCATCTACCACTCTTTGCATAAGGAGTAATAAAGGTAAGGAAGGATCAGGCACTAAAGAAGGTGGCCCAAGGGTGATTTCCTATTCTCATACTTGCCTTTCCTTTGATTGTAATTATGTGTAACTAAATCCCCATTCTATGGGATTGATGTGACAAAACATTTGGATTTGGGTTTTGCTTAAGCTATTTTGTATTTGAATCTCTATTTGTGTTCTATTCATTTGATAAGTAGATCTTATTTATTATATAATTGACATTGTATACCACTAGTTGATTATACTCTTGTTTAGTATAATTTGTTATAGAATCAATATTGGATTGACACCTTTGATGGATTAGGAACATAGTGGATATGATATATGGTTGGAGGTATATCAACCGCAATCATCTAAGCCTTGATTTGTAATTAACTTATCCCACCTTAACCCCCTCTCCTTAATCGGTTAGGCATTTTGGTAGGAAGTTGTTTAGGGTTCGTAGTGATGTTTTAAACACATCTAAGACAACAAATGGTAAACAAGTATGAGATTGGTGATCGGGGTATAAAAGTACCTATTTTATAACCTTAATTCCTATTACTTTATGCTTGTTTCTCGGGTAAAACCAGGTGTTTAATGGATTAAATAAGTGTTTCAGGTAAATAAGGAAGTTTAGGGGCATTGATGTCATTTTGGACAAATCAAGAGCTAAAGTGCAATATTCGGGCTATTATTGCATATCCTGTGAATAAGGAGAAGATCAGGGGTACAAATTCTAATTTGCCAGCCACACACAGCATCAGCATAACAAATGGCGTCGTTTTGGACCATGCACGTGTCATGCTGACGTCACATCACCTTCTTCAACTTTCAGCCGGAGATATATGAGATTGTTCTAGTTAAGTGATCTAGGTTGATATAAATCTCACCAAGAGTAGTGAGACCCATAACTAATATATGGCAATGAATGATCGTTTTCAATTCAAGTTTATGAAAACAAAGAAAATAAAGGACTGCGACCCGTTATTTATAAAGAGATAAGAACCAACAGTATCAAGAAGGTTGTAGACGCCACACTCAAGAAGAGAAGAAGGTGAGTGATAAGTCAAGGTTTGAACGTCATAAGGTAGAACCTTGATAAGTTCATAGTTCAATGAAGAACAAAGACAAAACGTTATCTCAAATAATTATTTCATTCAAAAGTCTTCTCAACAATACATCAATGAGTCCCTTAAATACTAAAAATATCTAAACCCTAGAAAGAAAGATAAAGGAAATAAAATATTCGGCAATTAATGCCTTACAATTAGGAAAATAAATGCAAATAAATTTAGGAAATAAATAAAGACTAAAACTAACAACTATTTGATTTGCTCCTTATTTGGAAAGCTTAATTTGAAAAACAAAATTAGCCCTTCAATTGGGAAACAAATAGACTCTTTATTTGGAAAATAAAGAAAAACAGGAAATATCCTAAAATTCGGACTCATCCAAACCCTAGCTTGTTCCTCATGCGCAACAAAATAGATGACCGAATTTGGGCCTATTGTGATTTGTTTTGGAAGATGGAGTCTTCATAATATCTATAGAGATCGTCTTGGGCTTTCCGAAAATATATTATAATAGACGATCCGACTTTAGATGCTCTCTGTAGAGGCCCACGAAGTTCAGTCCATATTTGGTCTTCATGTGGGCCGAACTCGGACTTTAACAACTCAGAATCAGCCCCCATTAAATGCTTCTTTGATCCTGTTGGCCCTTGTAATTTGCCTAACTAGAACAAGCAATGAATCATTTGATGATGCTTCTTGATTCTCATCATTCCCCCACTCTTCAAAAGGATTCGTCATCGAATCTTCACCGTAATGTTGTTGACAGCCTGTGACACTTCATCAAAGTCCTGAAAAAGAGAAACAAGAACACTAGGCCAAGAAGTTGACTGATTTAAAAACAATGCCTTCTTAATCTCACTATTTTTTGCATAGAAGTTCACTTGCTTTCTCTCTCTTTTTTTCTCATCAGCCGTGATTTCTTTTTTTGCTATTACAATCTCTCTTTCTTTTGTCTCTCTTTCTTTTGAACTCTCACTCTCCTTTTTTACATCTCTCTTTTCTTTTAAACCTCACTTGATCTTTATATACTTGTATTGGGGTTAAGGGTACAAGAGTGATTCATTTTTTATTGAGTTCAAATGAGTATTTATTTGTATAACCATCATGAGTTACACGCCTACCAAATTGCCAAGGTCGCCCCAAAAGGATATGGATCACATGCATTGGTACCACATCACACAAGACTTCATCTTTGTACTTTCGAATGGAAAAAGACACCAACGCCTGTTTAGTCACTTTGATTTCTTCACCATCATTTAACCATTGTAGCTTATATGGTTTTGGGTGCTTCAAAGTGGTCAAATTCAATTTTTCCACCATAGTAGTGCTAGCCATATTAGTACAACTCCCCCCATCAATAATCAAGCTACAAACCTTATCATTAACATGGCATCGGGTGTGAAAGACATTGTCACGTTGTAGCTCATCATCTTCTTTTGCTTGAGCACTAAGAGCTCCTCTTACAACTAAAAGTGTGAAATCAATCTTTTCTGGTGCATCGTCAGATATATATTTTTTTTAACCTACAAAAACAAATTAGTAAGTCTCACAAACACTCTCTCACGTGTTTATTCTCAATAATGATAGCACTCACACTCATGTTTCACTCGATTTTTGGCTTTTACCCTCTGATGTGCTCGCACAAATTTTTTTTTTTTTTTTTTTTTTTTTGATAACGAATATGATCAACTTTTTTTTTTCTTTTGATAACAGATAGGATCAAGTTTTTTTTTTTTTTTTTTTTTTTGATAACAGATCTGATTAAGTCTGATCAATTTTTTTTTTTAAACGAAACTTAATCAAACTTTTTTTTTTTGAAACAAAATATGATCAAATTTGTATTTTTTTTTTTTTTGATAACACGAAAAAAAAAGAAATTAAAAAAAAAAGGATAACCGAATTTTAGAAGCCTAAGCTCTGATACCAACTGATATGAACCTCACCAAGAGTAGTCAAACCCAGAACCAATATATGACAACGAATGATCGTTTTCTAATTCAAGTTTATGAAAATAAAGAAAATAAAGGACCGCAACCCGTTATCTATAAAGAGATAAGAACCAACGGTATCAAGAAAGTTGTAGACGCCACACTCAATAAGAGAAGAAGGTGAGTGATAAGTCATGGTTTGAATGCCACAAGGTAGAACATTGATAAGTTCATAGTTCAATGAAGAACAAAGGCAAAACGTTCTCTCAAATAATTATTTCATTCAAAAATCTTATCTCAATAATACATTAATGAGTCCCTTAAATACTAAAAATATCTAAACCCTAGAAAGAAAGATAAAGGAAATAAAAATATTCAAAAATTAATGTCTTACAATAAGGAAAATAAATGCAAACAAATTTAGGAAATAAATAAAGACTAAAACTAAGAACTAGTTGATTTGCTCCTTATTTGGAAAGCTTAATTTGGGAAACAAAATCAATCCTTTAGTTGTGAAATAAATCGACTCTTTATTTAGAAAATAAATAAAATAGGAAATATCCTAAAATTCGAACTCATCCAAACCCTAGCTTGTTCCTCATGCGCAACAAAATAGATTGCCGAATATGGGCCAGTTGTGATCTGCTTTGGAGGAAGGAGTCTTCATAACATCTATAGAGATCGTCTTGGGCTTTCCGAAAACATATTATAATAAAAGATCTGACTTCAGATGCTCTCTGTAGAGGCCCACAAAATTCAGTCCGAATTTGATCTTCATGTGGGCCGAACTTGGACTTCAGCAACTCAGAATCAACCCTCATTAAATGCTTCTTTGATCCTCTTGGCCCTTGTAAATGGTCCAACTGGAACAAGTAATGGATCATTTGATGATGCTTCTTGATTCTCATCATAGGTGGTCTTATATGCTGGTAAGGTGTGTCTTCCAAGTTTTAGGTGATAGGAGAGGCAAATGGGACAACTTGACATCTGCTGGAGGTGTTCCAATGAGTTTGTTCTTACTGGCTCGCGTGTTTGATCTCTTCAGTCGAAGGTCGCGGAGATTCTTCATGGTTTCCTATGAGTTTACGTCTTCTAGTCCGCAAGACCTTGCTCTTAACATGAAATCGAGGATATTCCGCGGGTTTGGACGTGTTGCATTCGGGAACAAGGCAGCTGGGAGGTGTTGGAGGCTTGAACTTGGCCATAGAGGTTTTGGAGACTTGGAGCTCTTGGAGGAGAGAGAGATCGTGAGTGTGGGAGGCTCAAAGTGGTGGAAAACAAACCGGGGAAGGTTCGGCCCTCATTCTGGGTAGCAAACCACTGAAAAAATAGTCAAAAAATGGCCAGAAAAGAGATAGGTCATCGCCGGGTTAGAACCAGGTCAACCGGGTTGACGGGTCGACCCGTTTATTGAAGAAGACGACGTGAAGTCATCCTGACGTCACACCTACACAATCTCGCCAAAATGATGATGTTTTGCATGGTGACGTGGCGTTGATGCCTACTTTGGCTAGTGAATTACATAATGTACCCTTAAACTCTTCGTTTATCACCGAATCTGCAATAATATATCCCGATTTGCACTTTGATCCCTGATTCTTTATAATTACGTAATTGCCCTCTTTTGCCTCTGATTTTGCTACTTTTCTCCAGTTTGGTCTAAAATACCCCTGATGAGCTGAAATACCTGAAATACACTTATTGACAACATTAAACACCAAAAAGGCTTAGAAAACGGTTACAAAAGCTAAGTTAGAGAGCGCTAAATGTAAACATTTATAGCGCAATCAGTAGTCACGGTAACTAAACCTAATAGGAAATGGCGTATGTGTGTGGACTACACCGACCTTAACCAAGCTTGCCCAAAGGACAGTTTCCCTCTACTTAAGATCGATCAGCTGATTGACTACACCGTAGGAAACAAGCTCATCAGCTTCATGGACGCATTCTCGGGGTATAACCGGATCATGATGCACCTCATCGATCAAGACAAGACAAGTTTTATCACTAGGCAAGGCCTCTACTGCTACAAAGTAATGCCCTTTGGGTTTAAGAATGCAGGGGCCACCTATCAGCATCTGAGGAACAAGCTATTCAAAGAACATATAAGAAAATCTAATGAGGTATACATAGACAACATGATCACCAAATCTCAACAAACGGAGCAGCACCCGGAGGACTTACGACAGACCTTTCAAGTAATAAGGAAGAACCAAATGAGATTGAACACTGCCAAGTGCGCCTTCGTAGTAGCTGCAGGAAAGTTCCTAGGGTTCATGGTTCACGAGAGGGGATCAAAGCCAGCCCGTAAGATCAAGGCCATTTTGGACCTTGAATCCCCCACTACCTTCAAACAGGTGTAAGGACTGATGGGCAGGATAGCAGCATTGAATCGCTTCATATATCGATCTACATATAAATGCCCTTCTTTCTTTAAAATTATCAAACAGGGTAAGAAGATGAAGTGGGATCAAGAAAGAGAAAGAGCCTTCCATTCTTTGATGAAATATCTAGCTAGCCTGCCCTTGCTACTAAAACCTATCACAAGAGAAGAATTGCAACTCTACTTGGCAGTATCAGAAACCGCTACTAGCAGGCATTTGGTTAAAGAATATAATGATGGGGTCTAGAGACCGGTCTATTACATGAGTCATGCTCGAACCAAGTTATAGAAAAATTACACTATTTTGGAGAAATTCGCTTATACATTGGTGACTGCAGCCAGAAAGCTCCGGCCATATTTTCAAGCTCATACCATTACGGTGGTCTTGGACCAATCATTGAGAAAATAACTCCAGAGGCCCGATGTATCCAGTAGATTAGTCTTATGGGCTTTGGAGCTCCCTTAATATGACACAAAGTACAAGCGAAGGACTACAATTAAAGCTTAGGCTCTAGCAGATTTCATGGTAGAGTTCAGCACGACCTTAAATTCGGATACAATTGCAACCCTGGACCCAGCTCTGGGAACCTAGAATGGCCCGATAACAGCAAGACCTGGGTACTATATACGTATAGGGTATCAAACCTATCGGGATGTGGGGCAGGGATCATTCTAACCGACCCAGAGGGGGTCTAGTGCAGCCATTGTTTCAGATTTGAGTTTAGAGCCACCAATAATGAAGCAAAGTATAAAGGATTACTATGAGGGATGAAAGTAGTAGAAGAGCTAGGAGCAGATTTTCTCCTGGTTAAGAGTGATTCACAATTGGTATTCAACCAAGTATTCGGATTATATTAAGCAAAAGGTGATAACATGGTAGCATATCTGGCCAGGGTCTGGAAAGCTATGACAAGGTTCAAAGGAGTGAAGATAGAGCAGATTCCACGAGAGAAGAACCACCGGGCAGATATCTTAGCCAAAATTGCTGCAGGTGGAGGGCAAGCATTGCTAAGAGGGGTACCAATTCAATTGATACCTCGATCAAGCATAGCTATAAGAGCAGATGTCAACCCAGTCGAACGACTCCCTTGTTAGATGGATCCTGTAGTAGAGTACCTCAAAAATGACACCCTTCCTACCTACTGAACCGAATTAAGCACACAAACTCAAAAGGATCGCCACCCGGTACTGCTTGGTAGATGGTTTTCTCTACTGAAAAGGGAAATCTCTTCCACTGTTAAGATGTCTACACCCAGATGATGCGCAATAGGCACTCAACGAGATACATTAAAGAGAATGTGGCAATCATGTTGTCAGGTGAGGCCCTAACATACTAAGTGCATAGAATGGGGTATTTCTGGCCTACTCTCCATCAAGACACAAAGCAGTTTGCTCGATCTTGTGAACCCTACCAGAGGACAACAAACCTCCACCACCTTCCTTCGGAGAGACTCTATTCAATCATTGCACCATACGCTTTGGACATTTAGGGACTTGACCTTATTGGGCCACTCTTAATTGCTCCAGGTCAAGCCAAGCATGCCGTGGTTGAAATAGACTACTTTACCTGGTGGGTAGAGGTAGAATCCCTTTCCCGGATAACTGAGGCAAACACCACCGGTTTCGTTAAAGAAAACATTATATGTTGGTTCGGTACCCTAATGGCCATAATAACTGATCTAGGCAAACAATTTGACAATGCCAAGTTTCGATAGTTTTGCAAGGAAAGGAAAATCAACCTCCGTTTTGCATTGGTAGCCCATCCTCAGACCAATAGATTGATGGAGGCTACCAACAAGACCATCAAGAAACTCTTGAAGAAAAAACTCCAACAAAAGAAAGTAAAGTGGGCTGAGGAACTTCCCAACATGTTTTGGGCATACCGGACAACCAAAAGGACTGCAACTAGAGAAGCCCCTTACTCATTAGCTTTTGGCACAGAAGAAGTCCTACTTATCGAGCACAAACTGACATCTTTTAGGGTCCACCACTATGAACCTGAAGATAATGATGCGAAGTTAAGAGATAACTTGGACCTTCTCGAGAAGAAGCAAGATAAGGTTGCACAGAGGATATCGGCCTACAAGAGAAAGATAGTCCAGTACATTAATAAGAAAGTAAGGACTCGAAGTTTTAAAGAGGGAGACTTGGTTCTTAGAAACGTAACCCAGAATACTCGAAGTAGATCAGACGGGGTCTTAGCCCCCAACTGGGAAGGTCTTTACTTGATCAAGATGGTAGTCTGTGGATGAGCTTACAAATTAGAAGACATGGATGGTTACTCGGTTGACCACACCTGGAATGTTGGTTTTACCCTTAGTGGTTAGCAGAACTAGTTATTTTCTTTTTTTTTCGACAAGTATGACATCAAATGTATACCCCGAGCTTTGCTTTGTATGAGTTTGAAAATTCAATAAAAGAAGTCAATTCTTCTCCGACATAGTTCTCCAACACTCATCTTGAACATTCCGCCACAACTGAGCAGCCTTAAAGACAATGAGAGCCATAAAGCACTCCAGATGCCCTGGATCGGATTAATCCCTCCAAGAGGATCGCCATAATTGAATCACCTCAAGACCGGGAACAGCCATATGGCACTCCTGCTACTTGGGTCGAGGAATACCCTCCACAAGGACTAATTTATCAAATGACCAGGATCCCTTAATTAGATACCTGGCACCTTGATTTGCCATGAGAAGAACCAGGTCGGGGAACACTCTCCACCTAGACAGATTTATCAAAGGACTAGAGCCCCTTAGTTGGATATCTAACACCTTGATTCGCCGTGAGAAGAACCCAGTCGAGGAATACCCTTCACCAAGGCTAATTTATCAAAGGACTAGGATCCCTTAGTTGGATACCTAACACCTTGATTCGCCATAAGAAAAACCAGGTCGGGGAATACCCTCCACCTGGATAGATTTATCAAAGGACCAGGACCCTTTAGTTGGATACCCGGTACCTTGATTCACTATGAGAAGAACCTAGTCGGGGAATACCCTACAACAGGGCAAATTTATTAAAGGACCGGGATCCATTAGTTGGATACCTGGCACCTTGATTCGCCATGAGAAGAACCAGGTCAGGGAATACCCTCCACCTGGACAGATTTATCAAAAGACCAGGGGCCCTTAGTTGGATACCTAGCACGTTGATTCGCCATGAGAAGAACCCGATCGGGGAATACCCTCCACAGGATAATTTATAAAAAGACCAGCACTATTGCAGGCGTACCAAGAGGAACATCCTTCTAGAAAGTGGGGAACACCTAAGCAAGGATTCGTGGAACATATTGCAAACATTAAGCACATATTGGGCAACTACATTGACTTCTCCTCAGCTGAATTACAAACATAACAAATACCTTGTTCTATAAAAAGCTTCAAACTTCAAAGTGTTAATCAGACAGAATCTACATTTGTGTGCGAGATAAAATCTAATAAATAAAAAATAAATAAAAGTTTCCTCTCATTATATACCAAACAACTAAAGTGAAATTGAAAAGCACCAATCAATGAGAGCAATAGCACACTGATAAAATTACATCCAGACAACACATATCAATCTTCAAAATGGAATTAATGATATCACACATAAAATCTATTAGCATAAACCTTTACATTATCAAACACAAACCCATTTCACGAAAATGAAATAGAAAGTATATACCAAAAAAAAATAAAAAATCAAGCGTGGTAACTAAGCAACCAAACGTACGTTTACCAAACCCAAAACAGAGCTCGAATTCAAAGCAAAATAAAAACTTAAAATTAAAAAAATAAAAATAAAAATAAAAATAAATAAAAAAACGTAAAAACGAAAACACAATCAGAGTTGAAAATGCATCAACAAACCTTCCATCAAAACAAGTTCATATTGAGAACCCAAAAAACAAAAAATCACCAAGACCCCATTTTGAAGTGAAGAACCCAAACCAAAATCCAAATTTTAACAAACAAACCGGGTTTAATTGTGTAAAATGTAGAGAAATGGATAGAGAAGTTACCTTTTGTTGTTGCTGTAGCTGTTGCAGTGCTTAACCAGAAAGTGGAGAAAAAGGGAATTCAATTTTTTTTGTTCTTCACATTGTGTGTATTGTTTAAGAGATCGTGCAAGCAACTGTTTTTGGTGACCTTTTTATACTGTGAAGGACACCGCAACCGAGAGAAATAAAACTAATAAAACAATCAAGTATGTTGTCGCTGTAAAAGAGACCGCGATAGAGAGCTTGGAAATCAGAGAAGGTACCCAAGTGTGGTGTCACTATCTAAATGTCGCTGGCATGCCAACCGTGACAGAGAAGAAGAAAATCAATAAATCAATCAGGTCCAATGTTGCTGCCTATATCTCGCTATGTGGCCAATAACGACTACTCATAAAGATCTCAGATCCAAATGTCGTTGTCTACATGTCGCTGCCTTCAAGATAGCGAGAAAGATGAAAAATGGCCACGACAATCAGATAGAAGATCGCATAACCATCTGTCACGGTCATGTTCGCTGGCACCAAACCATGAACTTATGACCAAGACACATGCCACATCAGCATTTCTGGTAGTTACAAGACATCATCTTGTACCCATATAAATACCTGTCTTCTTCATTTTCAAGGAGAGCTTTTCCATACACAAAATTTCCAAATTTAGAAGAGCATTTTCTCCCCATTTTTCCCAAACTCAACTTCATCCATCTATAAACTTGAACAACCTATTCCATCCCAAACTCAACATCAAATCTAAATTACATTCCCCCAATCATTTCTCTCTTCTCATTCTCTACACTCCCTACCTTTGTCACCACCCATTTGACATTCATCTATCTAGACATCTCTTCATCTACCACTCTTTGCACAAGGAACAACAAGGCAAAGAAGGATCAAGCATTAAATAAGGTGACCGATGGGTGATTTCCTATTTTTTTACTTCTTTTCCTTTGTTGTAACTATGTGTAACTAATCCCTAATCTAGGGGATTGATGTGAGGAACTTTTGGATGTGGGTTTTTGTTTGAGCTATAATATTTGAATCTCTTTTTATGTTATATTCACTTGTTAATTAGATTATATTCATTATGTGATTGATTTTGTATGCCACTAGTTGATTACAATCTTGTTAGCATAACTTGTGATACAACTAATTAAGGATTGACACACTAGATTGGTTAGAGGACATAAGTAGATAGGATAGATAATTGGAGGATATATCAACCCTAATTATCTAGGCCTTGGTTTGTAATTAATTGATCCCACTTTTATCCCCTCTCTCTAAATACCATAGGTGAGGAATTTAAGTGGGAAATGTATTGGTTTTGTTTCAACAGCCATTTGACACTTAAGACTACAAATGATCCGTAATTGTGAGATTGGTTCATTAAAGTAGCTTAATAAACATTGCCTAACATCCATTTACAACTCCTTCAATTCCTTAGTCCCCAATTAATTGTGTAAATCCCATATCTTGTCTAGGTTGTTGAGCTTTCTATTTTTCCTATTACTTTTGTTACATTTTAGCTTACATGTTATGTTTGTTTGTTTCTCAAACCAAACACTATCCTAGCATATATGATTTACATTTATACAAATAGATTAATTAAATAATCCTACTATCAACTCTAATTCCCTGTGGACAAATCCCTTGTTTACCGTTTTACTAATTTTTACATCCTAAGTCGGTATACAAGTGGTGACACTTGGATTTCAAAGTGAACTATTAATATCTTTTGGTGAGTACAAAACAGCCTCATCAGATTTTACAAACCATACTAAAACAAGCACAAACACTAAAATACACAACCATATTCGAAATATGCCATTCCTTAAATCTATTTCCTTAAACATGATTTCTAATGCATGGACATATGAAATGTGAACGTGTGTGCTACATAAACTTTACACAACAATGTAGGGACACAAATACATGATATGTGTGTGTGCGCCTAATCTCTTCTAGAAGTCAAGAATAAGTGAACTACCTTTCTTGAAGCACTCTGAGATCTTAGAAGCTTGTTGAAGAAGAACCACGATAAGAGACCTAAGCGACTCGTTACATGATAATATCAATGTGGTTTGTCATGAAATAAGTCAATCATAAAAATAAAGGTCATTATAGGTTTTCACGAGTACTATAGGGTTTTGTGGGCCTAATAGAAGCAGCATGCATACTTCAAAGCATCCATGAAGGAAATTATGGAAATCACGTAGGGGTAGAAGCTTGGCTCATAAAGCTCTATGACAAGTCTTCTATTGGCCCACAATGTTCCATGATGCATAGGAGCACGCCAACAGATGCGAGAGCTGTCAACGAATAGCAAATAGAATCCTACAACCCCCCATAACTGCTCAAAGAAAATATAAGATATCATTAATATCATTACAAAATTGGATTCTAGCATGTCTACCACAAAATACGGCCTTATATTAGGCAAGACAATTACCAACAATCTAGAATCAAATAATAAATACGAAGATTCAAAAGTTAACTCCTACAAAGAATGAATATCCTTTCACCATAAATGCACAAAGACTCGATTCACCAAGAATCTCGCCTAATCATAATTTTTACTTGCACGAAAATTCTAGGGCAGCACCCTAATCCCTATCTAATCTTGTTCAAACTTCGAGCACCGAGTCTAGCTTAGAAGCTTTGGAGAAGCCCATGGAGAAAGTTCTTAAAAGCCCCGCGACCACCATTCACCGAGGCTTCGGTCGCCGGCTCCCCTGTCATCAGGTCACCAACTTCCTTGACCTTCTAGGGTAGGCGTCAACCGCCATACATGGTCCAAGCACATGTATCAAGCAAAGAAATGAGAAGCACCACAAGCACAACGTCACTTGTAAATTGTAACCACTTGTGACATAGTGAACATTTTCTCTCTCTATCGTTACAACGACCGTGGTTTTTCCCTATCTTAAGGTTATCCACGTACAAATCTTGATGTCTCTTATTGTTCTTTATCATTTTCTTTCATCGGTTACGTATTTACTCAACTTGTGGACATAGCATAAAGACGTTCTAATCACCCACCTTGGTTGATCCAGGCATCGATCTGCCAAAAATCAACGTCAACATGGACCAAAATGATAATTCCCCTTATATACATGAGGATGTGATGTATGGTCGAGTGGAAAGTAATATTCTATGCGGACAATATTCGTAAAGAGGAAATTGAAATGGATAGGATGTTTTAATTTAATGGTATTTTTTGTATTTCTTTATAATTTTGTGCTAATTTGAAAATGGCATTCTCATTCGGGAGAAATAGTCTTGCCTCACTGCTGGTATAAGGTGAGTTCATTTTATGGAGTTCTTACCGGTAAAAGGTGAGTTCCCCAGTGCTTCGGTATCCGTTTAATTGCTCTATCTTTTCATGTTTGTTTATTTTTGCATATGTTTGTGCTCATGCGTAATTAGGGATTTTTTGAACTCAATTTCGTACTCTTTCTCTACCGTTTCTCAGGATTGCATCTACATTGGGAACCAGGCTTCCTTTGACAATGATATGGATGTCCATTCCGTACAAAGACTACCGGTGCCATTGCCGGAAATCAATCCTTGCAAGCATGTGAATATGTAATTCATTGATTGACCTAATTTTCAGGTTTCTACTATAGTTATAGAGGTAACACTCCTTGTTAGGGTTCTAAACCCAAATAGATATGATTTATATAAATTTAGAAGAGAAATGGGTAGAAGTAGAGAGACTGAAACTGAATAGGTAGAAGCTGTGATAATTAGATACATAGAGATAGAGAATTAGGTGGATTTTTGGATTTAACTTATTGTTGTATTTTATTAAAATAAACCACGTATTTGTAGCGGTTGTTTACGACTAAAAGATAATTCATAATTTAAAATAATCCTAAACAACTCTAATCTAAATCTAATTGATATTTTAATTAAAACATTTATTCATAACCCTAACATGAGTCCTAATTGACAAACAAATTATTTTGATTTTCAATAAATTTTTCCTCTAATTAATTTGATATATATTTGTAATTTTACACTTTTACGTTTCAGCTCTCATTTATTTACGATCACGCTCTGTCTAGTTTCAAGAATGACACATCATTTACATTTATACAAATCTCTTGCCGAATTTTTTGCACATCTTGATTCTTGATCCCATGCTTTCTCTTCTTGTGTCCTGAATTCCTTGAGTGACCTTGCTCTCGGATGATCGATGTTGTGCTTGCATTTGCACACCAATAGCAAGGGAGTCTCACCATTGCTGTTGGTACTGTGATTCATGCCCCCACTTGTGCATCTGCCATATATTTCGAAAGCACCGCTACAAGTCTGGGTTTTTGAGTTAACAGTTAGCAATTATATGTTTAACATGAGAGATGAACCGGAGAGAAAGAGGGAGATATGTGCAAGCAATGAACACACATTATAGAAAAGATTGAGAGAACAGACAAAGTGATGTGTCAGGACCCTAATTAAACTGATAAAATGTCTCTCTGCTATTTGAATACCTTTCAATTGATGCAAAACAAATAAACAACATAAACACTTCAGTCATACAAAAGTAAAGAGTAACCTATACTAATGAATCAGTCATCAAAATGAAAGCAGACACTAGGAGTAGCCTGCCTTTCTTCTGTTTTTCTACTCAACAAGTACATAAAAACCATGTGTATATTTGTTTTATTCACAAGATCACTAGGTATGAAATTCAAGGAGGAAATGAAGCATACCCTCCATAACATGTATGTGAAACAAAGTCAAGGTCAGTAGTACACCAAGGACTCACCAACTCAACAGTCAACACTATATCCAAGCTCTCTCAAGTTGACTTTTGAAGCAATATGTTTATTCCTGACCATTCTTTTGAAAAAATAAAAACAAACAAACAAACCAAAAAACTGTTAAAAGGAAACTGTACTCCAATTCAGGTGGCGGAGTTTGCTGAAGGTTTGCTCTCTTGGAGGGAGATAACCGTTTCAAAAGCACCCACCAAGGCTTTAACCTTACTTTTCCGGGTTTCAACAAGTTTACTTGCTGTTTGTTCAATGACATTATTAAACAGGATCTGTGAATCTTTCTTTCCCTGCACATCTTGATGCCTCAAAACTACTTTTTCTGAACCAGTTTTGCCATCATTCTTTTCATCATCAATTCCTCTTTTCTTAAAGATTTTCCTGCCATCAGCCTTCAGGCCGAGGTTCTCACCAAGAACTCTTCCTCGCCTGAACTTAAGCCTTCTTGGACCATTGTTCTCAGACTGAATGTCAACAACCTTTCCCCTCCTAAAACGTAATTTCACTGCTTCGGAATCCTTGTCCTCAGAATGAACAACCCCATCCTTTCTGGGCCTCCCTTGGCGTTCATCCCTCAAATCCTCCTCTTCTTCCTCACTGATGGTTTCATTATACTCAGATTCAGAGAGAGAGTCGTCTTCTGCTTCAGTCTCTGTGTACTCCGATTTTTCTTGGTCATCTTCATTTTGTAATGAAGATGATGGGGAGATTGGAAGGGATTCCGATAACAAATATGATGGAGCTGGAGATGATTCAAGTGCACTTCTTTCATTTTGATCAGATTCCAAAGATTTTTTCTCAGTTTCCATCTTTATAACATACAGGGTCTTTTCCAGAAGCAAATCTTTGTTGACTTGCTTCAGCTCAATCTTCGGTTGATCAGGTTCAGATTTTTTTACCTTGCCCTGAATCTTCATTGGAGGCAAAACTTTCAGGCTCTTGTGCTTTCTTCCAATATTGCTTGTGACTCTACCGAGAGAAGGTTTAGGAGACAATGATGCTCTTGATACTCTACTGAGAGATGGTCCAGTAGACAGTGCTAATCTTGAGACTTTACAGATAGAAGGTCCAGGAGGCAATGGTGTTTTTGTCACTCTACTGTTAGAAGATTTAGGAGACAATGATGCTCTTGGGGAAGCCAGCACTTTCTTTATAGTTACCTTGGGAGCCCCTGTAATCTTTCCTATCTTGATCTCACTGTTTCTTCTGGCACTTAAACCTCTTGAAAGCTTAGGGATTGACTCTGGCTGCTGCACAAGAGATTTTAGCTTCAAAGGAGAGACACACTTCACAGATGCATTTGTTTCTATAGATTTGAATGAAGTTCGTTTTGAAGAAACCTCAACAACTCCAGAAGACATTGATGCTTCCTGCTTTTCAAATGAAGGAGATTCAGATACACTGGCTTTTGAATTGGGTGAAGGTCTGAGCTTGCCTGCTGGTGTCTTCTTCTTCTTCTTCTTCTCCCCATAGAAATCTTCATTCCTAACTGGATTTTGGTCACATTGTGATGGGCTCACGTTGGGGACATCTGGTGATTTTGTTGGCACTTCCCGTTTGATGATCTCGGGGATATCAGATAAAGAGGTTGTTGCAATGGGAAAAGGTTTGGGCTTGTCATCTAATGTCTTCTTCTTCCTCTCTGGCAAGATCACGCTGGTGGTTGGACTTTGTTCACCAGGTTGTGGTTTTGAGACTCTGTTCAGTATAGGCTGTCTTGCCTTAGCTTCAGATGCATGTTTCCTCCCATATTTACAGAAATCATGACAAGAACCAGTAGAAGCTCTGAGATAATGAGGAATAACGTGTTCTCCACTGTTTGAAGGACCGGCCTTTACCAAAGCATTCCTCCTTGAACTACCTCCATTAGGCACCGGTAAATTGGTACTCTCCTCTGCCATCAACTAGACACAAGAAGAAGAGAACAACAATTCAGAATAGACAACTCCAGAAAATAATCATAAAAACAAAATAAACAGAGATCTTGCAATACAAAAACTTATTCGCCGGTGCCAATATCTATTCGAACACTATTATGAACTGAGAACAACACTGAAAAAGTGCAGATTCAAACTGAAAAGTATTACATATGATTTTTAAAATCAATACGCACTCGTGTTCACAATTGTAAATAGAATGACAAACTTTAAGGATAACATAGCAAAATTAGTATACTCTCTTTTCTGGGTTTAAGAGAGACAGAACATCATTACAAATTAAAGTGCCTTCAACTCCTGCCTTTTTTGTTTATTTTGACACCATCAACAGACTCATCCACAATTGCAAACACTAAGCACATATTGGGCAACGGCATTGACTTCTCCTCGGCTGAATTACAAACATAACAAATACCTTGTTCTATAAAAAGCTTCAAACTTCAAAGTATTAATCAGACAGAATCTACATTTGTGTGCGAGATGAAATCTAATAAATAAAAGATAAATAAAAGTTTCCTCTCATTATATACCAAACAACCAAAGTGAAATTGAAAAGCACCAATCAATGAGAGCAATAGCACACCAATAAAATTACATCCAAACAACACATATCAATCTCCAAAATGGAATCAATGATATCACACATAAAATCTATCAACATAAACCTTTACATTATCAAACACAAACCCGTTTCACGAAAATGAAATAGAAAGTATATACGAAAAAAAAAAAAAAAAAAAATTCAAGCGTGTTAACTAAGCAACCAAACGTACGTTTACCAAACCCAAAACAGAGCTCGAATTCAAAGCAAAATAAAAACTTAAAATTAAAAAAATAAAAATAAAAATAAAAATAAATAAGAAAACGTAAAAACGAAAACACAATCAGAGCTGAAAACGCACCAACAAACCTTCCATCAAAACAAGTTCATATTGAGAACCCAAAAAACAAAAAATCACCAAGACCCCATTTTGAAGTAAAGAACCCAATCCAAAATCCAAATTTTAACAAACAAACCGGGTTTAATTGTGTGAAATGTAGAGAAATGGATAGAGAAGTTACCTTTTGTTGTCGCTGTAGCTGTTGCAGTGCTTAACCAGAAAGCGAAGAAAAAGGGAATTCAATTTTTATTGTTCTTCAAATTGTGTGTATTGTTTGAGAGATCGTGCAAGCAACTGTTTTTGGTGACCCTTTTATATATATATGTATATACATATATAAATTGTTGTATTTTTTTTGTTGTCTGGTGGGCTTTACTCTTCTCTGCGTGTTTGTTGTGGATTTCTTTCCTTTTCAGAAGACCAGAGAAAAAGAGAGAAGACGAAAAGTGTGTCCAAGACATGGGAGCCCACTCCAATCGATTGTGGATTTATATATAACAAATTAATTAATATAATTTTTTATTAGGATAATTACCTCAGTGACCATTAATTTGATGACAAACTACCAAAATGACTATCAGATTGGGAATTAATTTCAAAATGATCATTTTTGGTAAAAAGTGTGATACTAGTAGTCATTCCATCCAATTCTATCTAATTAGATACAATTTTATCCAATGAGTGGTATTTTGGTAAATAAGGGGATGATATTAATTTATTTAAAATGTTTTTTGAAAATCAATTTTTTATTTTATTTTTTTAAACGAATAATTATATTTAGTCTGTATATATATATGTATAGCATATCTCAAATATACGGTATCGTTCCTATCATGACATCCTTATATAACTTTATAAAGATATTGAATGTGAGTCACTCATTTATAAAAGTGATTTGACAAGTACATACATACCAAGTCGAAGTATGTAAAATGAGTGGCTCATATCTAATGTTCTTATATAATTCTATCAGGGCATCCTCATATGAAAATTTCCGCTCAAATATATATATATATATATATATATATATGTATGTATTTTTCTTTTTTGAGAAGATTATGGCTATAAAATCTAAAAAATCTAAAAAACAAAGAAGAGACATGTGTATTGATCTAAACCATTTCTTTTGTATTTTGAAACGAATAATTATTCGTTTCAAAAAACAAAAGAAAAAATAGATTTCCAAAAAAAAACTAAAATAAATTAATGTTATCCCCTTATTTACCAAAATGCAGCTCTTCGAAAAATTAATTTCCAAAAAACATCAAAAACAAATTATTGTCATCCTCTTATTTACCAAAATGCCACTTATTTGATGAAATTATATGGAATTATATGGAATAGTCATTAGTGTCACACTTTTCATCAAAAATGGTCATTTTGAAATTAATTCTCAATCTAGTAGCTATTTTGATAGTGTGTCATCAAATTGATGACCACCGGGGTAATTATCCATTTTTATACTAAGAATACCATAAATACAATTTTCACTTTTATAATATATTTTGAGTTTTCAACTGTTTCTTTTTTTGTCTTGGTACAACCCAATTTGATAACATATTTTTTTTTAAATATTTTATTTTTGGTATTTTCTTTAAAAATGGAAAGAATATCTATCATATCTGAATCTTTAATATATTTAGTTTGTTTGATATGATGTACCGTTAATAGATTTTTCAAATGAATTCATTGACATATATGTATAAATTACATCTTTCATTGAATTATTTTTTTTTAAATACATTGAATTCAGATTTATATTAATTAACTATTGAAAATTACATCAATGTATTTTTACATGTTTTCAAAACGTGACCCCTCTCTAGAGATGTTGTTTTCCAAACTCGTTTATAGAAAGTAGAAACATATATTTCTCAAAGTATTGCTATTCTTTCACTAATTATAAATTAATAAAAATATTTCTAAATTATAAAAGATGTTTTCAAATAATACCTTGTTGATTGGAACAAAAGGAAAAAAAAAAACACTCATAAATATATATATATATATATATATATATTAAATATCATAAGAACTATTACAATAGGACTGTCGGGACCTACCGAGATCAAACAATACATATGCGATCGGGATATCTATTCTTATAATAGGAGATAACTACTCCCCATAACCTGAGAAGAAAACTCCACATACATATTTGTAAAATGTGCATTGTGGGATTTGAACCCCTCACCACTTATGTGGAAAGAGGGTGCACTACTAGCTCTGCTAAGAGTTGATGTGCCATAATTATATTTTATTTTGATGTGGGTTAATTAACTATGTATATGTTTATGACCGGTAGCTAGCTTAATCTATATAATATATAAAAGCTGAGCCTCACATCACCACGTGTCGCCGTGAAAGAACTTTAAATTTAAATGCATTAATTTCAATCTACATTAACAAAACTAGATGAATAGGCACTCTGCTCTAATTGCATAATTCTTTAATTAAATGCAAAGATTAGGTTACTCACCTGCTAAATCATTTCTTCCACACTTATCTCTTCTTGGTAATTTAAAACTAAAAACATAAAAAACAGTGAAATTGATTTAAATGCATTATATTTGGATTTAAATGTTATTATGATCAATAATAAAACATCAAAACTACACTGGGTGGCTCTATTATATTGCCACCGATAAAATATTTTTCTACACCCATTTTTCTTCTTACACCCATATTAAAAAATTAAAATTATTAATTTTACTCATTACACCCTTTAAAATACCAAACCTATCCTTTTTAAGATTAGAAGACTTTTTGTGCTATTCTCTTTCTTTGAGCACTTTTTAATTTTTCATTTATTTTGAACCTTATTTTTTGCACAAATTACACATCTAGCATGAGTACACACTATTTTTACATTTTTGAGTTCATTCATGAGCTTCATCTTGACATGATAACAAGTCATAATTGTAGCAAATGGGATGGTTTAGTGTTTAGGTAAGATGTGGTGATGTGTATGATATGGGAGGATATAGTGATAGGGTGTAGTGTGTAGGTTAACATAGATAGGTCATTTAAGCACACACACAAGGCATGGGAGTTCGTATTTGGGAATTTTGTAGTGACTTAACACACATAGCCTACATCATCTCTATAGGTACGAGCTAAGCAAGCAAACAAGGTGAAACAAAGGTGATGCTCTTAAAAAGACGCTTTTAATGCCCAAAGCATGGAGTGAGGTCCTTTTTATATTAAGCTTATTTATCTACAAGAAGAGTGTTTAAGATGAAGCAATAAAACAAATCACACTCATAAGGACGCTATTTAGGCTCTGGCCTCACACAGGTAGTCTTCACTAATGATCTAGACATCTTAAGCGCGATACCCCATTACTAAGACACTTTCGAGTCTAGTAGGGTGCATGCAAGCAATATGGTGTAGCTTTAACTAGTACGACCTTTGCCTAGACTTAGGGATTCAACACATACAAAAATTTGCCTCAAAATGCACAACCTAAAAGCATCTCACTAAGCAAGTTAATGTTCCAAAATTTGGCTCGAAACAGGAGAACGAACTCATCAAACACACAATCATGCAAAAATTTGAACAAAAATCACAAAAAATAAACACAATCAAAACAATCATACAAAAATGGTCATTAGATGGCCACACTCCTAAACCTAAACGAAACATTGTCCCCAATGTTTGCACAAAAGCGGATTGAACAATATAAGCTTAGAAACGGGAGGGAGGCCAAACACATAACCAACAACAAGCACGCTGCAAACCTAAAAACTAGTCATAATACAACGTCACACACGTAATCTTAAACAAGAAAAACAATAAAAATAAACCCTACAGTTTGGAAACTAAAATGAGAGCTCAATGCATAAATCCAACAATGAAGAGTAACTAACATAACCAAAACTGAAAAGTAAACAGATGATATCCAAAAAGAAAACAATTAACGATTCAAAGTAACCAAAAGCAATAAAACAAGTCTAAAAGAAAGATAAACAAAGCATTAAAACTGGTGGAATGTGGCTATGAGGTCCCCGGTAACTTTCCTTTGCCCTTGCCTGATGGGTCTCTCACTGCTGCCTTTCTATCTTCTAATTCCTTCAAGGACCTCTCCGTTGCAATGTGTATCTGAGCTGCTTCTTCTAAAATGGTAGGTCCACTGGTTGGGCGAGTATAAGATGGAGCGAAAGGATAGGCCTTCTTCTGTCTACTGTAAAGGGAGACCTTGAGTTCAGTCCTCAGCTCGACAAAATCCTACATGAGCCCATCTTCTACATCACTGATCACCGCCCTCGTTCTACCTTTCGAGGCCGCTATCTCCCTTAGGTTCTCGTCCTTTACAACCCTAATCTCCCCCTTTCGTGCTGCATGCGCATCTGCCTACTCTGACCGAGTAGCCTTCAAAACTTTCAACATCTGAGTCAGCAATCTCACATTGTCATCCTCCTCAGCACCTTCAATATCCTCAGCCTCTGGTTCTGAACCTTCAGCCTCTGACTCTGAATCCTCAGCCTCTAACTCTAAATCCTTAGCCTCTGACTCTGAACCCTCAACAACTTTTCTTCTTCAATCTTTGACAATGAGGCCGAAATTATCACCGGAAGTGATAATGACTCATCAAGGAAAACATATCTCAAATGCTCCGGTAGTTGCTTCAACTCAAGCTTAGGAGGTTTTTCAATAGACGAGAGTAATCTAGGCTTTCCCTCTCCTAATTCCTCGAACCTCCTTCTTTCTTTAAACTTCTTCATAGGTTGGGAATTCAAATGTAGAGCATACTCCGCAACTTCCTCATCTTCATCATCCTTAGAGGCTCCATGAACTATGCATGCCTCTAATGATTCCTTAGGAGTTTCTCTTCTAACAAACTCTTCCACTAACTGTTCAACAATCTTAACCATCAAACACCTATCCACGTCCATCGGTCTCTTGGCCGCCTTTTTAATGTCAAACACCACATGTTCATCTTCTACCCTCAATGTCATCTTGTCTTCCTTCACATCTATCAAAGCCTCTACGGCCTTCAAGAACGGCCTACCTAGAAGTAAAGGGATTTCCACGTCCTCCTCCATCTCAAGTATCACAAAGTCCACAGGGAAGTACAAGATCTCTGCTTTTACCAAGACGTTTTCCATGATTCCCCTCGGGTACTTGATTGACCTATCGGCTAGTTGTAGGGTAACATGAGTAGGCTTCACTTCCCCCACTCCCAACTTCTGAAAAACTGAGTATGGCATCAAATTAAAGCTTGCCCCAGAATCGATCAATGCCTTCCCAAACTCCGTTTGACCAATGGTGCATGGGATTGTAAATTTCCCGGGATCCTTTAGCTTAGGTGGGAGTTTGTTTTGTAGGATTGCACTACACTCTTTCGTTAATGCAACCATCTCAAATTCTTCTAACTTCCTCTTGTTGAAGAGCAACTCCTTGAGAAATCTCACATAAGTGGGCATTTGGGCAAGTGCTTCGGCAAATGGGAGGTTGATGTGAAGCTTCTTAAATACCTCCAAGAACTTACTGAAATTGTGAGCATCTTTTTGTTTCTTCAATCTTTATGGATATAGAATATGAGGTACATAAGCTTTGACTTGAGGTTGTGGAGGAGGATCATGTGATGTGGTGGGCAATTCATCATGGCTAGTACTCTTCTTTTCTTCCACGGCCTCTTCTTCAATTATACCCTTGTCTTCAACAACTTCTTTTCCCTTCCCAAAGTTTTTCGGTAATTCAACCTCTTTACCACTCCTCAATGCGATGGCCTTGCATTGTTCCTTAGGGTTTATCACTGTGTCACTTAGTAAAGACTCTTGTTGTCTTCTTTGTTGTCCCTTAGCTAGTTGACCTACTTGTGTTTCCAAGTTTTGGATTGAGGATTGGGTATGTTGAGCAAGTTGGTCAAACTTCGTATCAAGCTTTCTTTAGGCTAAGTCTTGGGTCTCTATTCTATTGTCCATCTTGCCCATATATTTGGAGAACATTTCCTCTAGGTTAGACTTTCTCTCTCCTTGATTGTTTTGGGGTTGGTTGGGGTAGTTTTGTTGTTGTGGTTGAGGGAATCCGGGTGGTTGTCTTTGGTGGAGGTTGTGTTGATGTTGGGGTTGATTGTCCTTCCATGACAAATTTTGGTGGTTTTTCCATGATGGGTTGTATGTGTTTGGGTATTGGTTGTGTTGGGGATTTTGGATGGCATGTTGTTAAGGTTGATTTTGGAAGTTCTGGTTGTAGTTCACAAAGGCTACTTGTTCCGATGAGCTTGAAGCAAAAGGGCTTCCAACTTGTTCCGATGCTTGTTGGAAAAGTGGTTGTTCTTTTTAGTTTTTGGGTATACTTTTTGTATTTCGGACAAGATTTTTGGAAAACCAGGAGTTCTTTTTTTTTTCTTAGGTGTGCCGTTGGCTTTCGGACATGCTTTTTGGAAAGATGGGTGTTCTTTTAGTTCATAAGTGTGCTTTTTGTATTTCAAACATGTTTTTTGGAAAATTGGGTGTTCTTTTGAGTTTCTGGGTGTGATTTTTATCTTTCTGACATGCTTTTTGAAAAAATGGGTGTTCTTTTTAGTTCTTGGGTGTGATTTTTGTATTTTGGACAAGCTTTTTGGAAAAGCATGAGTTCTTTTTTCCTCATATGTGCGCTTTTTGGCTTTCGGACATGCTTTTTGAAAATACGGGTGTTCTTTTTAGTTCATGGGTGTGTTTTTTTGCTTTCGGATAAGCTTTAAGGAAAAGTGGGTGTTCAGTTTAGTTCCTGGGTGTGCTTTTTGTATTTCGGATATGTTTTTTTGAAAAGTGGGTGTTATTTTGAGTTCCTGGGTGTGCTTTTTGTCTTTCCGATATGCTTTTTGGAAAAGTGGGTGTTATTTTTAGTTCCTGGGTGTGATTTTTGTATTTCGGACATCCTTTTTGGAAAATCATGAGTTCGTTTTTGCTCATAGGTGTGCTTTTTGGCTTTCGGACATGCTTTTTGAAAAAATGAGTGTTCTTTTTAGTTCCTGGGTGTGCTTTTTTTCTTTCGAACAAGCTATTAAGAAAAGTAGGAGTTCAGTTCATGGGTGTTCTTTTTGGCTTTTTGACATGCGTTTTGGAAAAGCGGATGTTCTTTTTAGTTCCTAGGTGTGCTTTTTTCCTTTCGGACATGCTTTTGGAAAAAACGGGTGGTCTTTTTAGTTCCTAGGTGTACTTTTTGTATTTCGGACATACTTGTTGGCAAAGTGGGTGTTCTTTTTAATTCCTCGATGTGTTTTATGTATTTCAGACATGCTTTTTTGAAAAGTGAGTGTTCTTTTTAGTTCATGTGTGTGCTTTTTGCCTTTCCGACATGCTTTTTCGAAAAGTGGGTGTTTTTTTTAGTTCCTAGGTGTGCTTTTGGCTTTCAGACATGCTAATTCGAAAAGTGGGTGTTCTTTTTAGTTCTTGGGGGTTCTTTTTGTATTTCGGACATACTTTTTAGAAAAGTGAGTGTTTTTTTTAGTTCGTGGGTGTGCTTTTTGGAAAAGCGTGTGTTCTTTTTTGTTCCTAGGTTTGCTTTTTGGCTTTCGGACATGCTGTTTAGAAAAGAGGGTGTTCTTTTTAGTTCCTGAGTGTGTTTTTTGTATTTTGGACATGCTTTTTTGAAAAGCATGAGTTCTTTTCTTTCCTGGGTGAGCTTTTTATATTTCAAACATGCTTTTTAGAAAAGCGGGTGTTCTTTTTAGTTCATCGGTTTACTTTTGGATGCTTTTTGGAAAAGCATGAGTTCTTTTTAGTTCCTGATGTGCTTTTTATATTTTGGACATGCTTTTTGGAAATGTGAGTGTTCTTTTTAGTTCCTGGGTGTGCTTTTCATATTCCGGACACGCTTTTTGGAAAAACGTGTGTTCTTTTTAGTTCATAGGTGTACTTTTTGACTTTCGGACTTGTTTTTTGAAAAAGCGGGTGTTCTTTTTAGTTCCTGGGTGTGCTTTTTGGCATTTGGACATGCTTTTTGGAATAGCGGGTGTTGTTTTTTGTTCCTATGGGTGCTTTTTGTATTTTAGACATGCTTTTTGGAAAAAACGAGTGTTCTTTTTAGTTTATGGGTTTTCTTTTTGGCTTTCAGACATACTTTTTAGAAAAGCGGGTGTATTTTTTAGTTCCTAGGTGTGCTTTTTTTATTTTGGATATGCTTTTTGTAAAAGCATGAGTTCTTTTTAGTTCCTGGGTAAGCTTTTTGTATTTCAGACATGCTTTTTGGAAATGTGGATGTTCATTTTAGTTTCTGGGTTTGCTTTTTATATTTCGGACATGCTTTTTGGAAAAGCGTGTGTTCTTTTCAGTTCATGGGTGTGCTTTTTTACTTTCGGAAATGCTTTGCTGTATGAAAAAGCGGGTGTTCTATTTAGTTCATGGGTGTGCTTTTTGGCTTTTTGGTATTTTGGCATGCTTTTTGGAATAGCGGGTGTTCTTTTTAGTTCCTGGGTGTACTTATTGTATTTCAGACATGCTTTTTGGAAAAGCGAGTGTTCTTTTTAGTTCATGGGTTTGCTTTTTGGTTTTCGAACATACTTTTTAAAAAAGCAGATGTTCTTTTTAGTTCCTCGATGATATTTTTGTATTTCGAACATGTTTTTTGGAAAATCATGAGTTCTTTTTAGTTCATGGGTGTGCTTTTTTTATTTTGGACATGCTTTTTGGAAAAGCATGAGTTCTTTTTAGTTATTGGGTGTGTTTTTTATATTTCGGACATGCTTTTTGGAAATGTAGGTGTTCTTTTTATTCCTGGGTGTGCTTTTTATGTTTCGGACATGCTTTTTGGAAAAGCACGTGTTCTTTTTAGTTCATTGGTGTGCTTTTTGACTTTCGGACATGCTTTTTGAAAAAGCGGTGTTGTTTTTAGTTCCTGGGTGTGCTTTTTGGCATTTGGACATGCATTTTGGAATAACGGGTGTTCTTTTTAGTTCCTGAGTGTGCTTTTTGTATTTCAGACATGCTTTTTGGAAAAGTGAGTATTCTTTTTAGTTTATGGGTTTGCTTTTTGGCTTTCGAACATACTTTTTGGAAAACGGGTGTTCTTTTTAGTACCTGGGTGTGATTTTTGTATTTCGGCCAAGTTTTTATGAAATGTGGGTGTTAAGTTTAGTTCCTGAGTGCGCTTTTTGTATTTCGGACATACTTTTTGGAAAAGCGAGTGTTCTTTTTAGTTCATGGATGTGTTTTTTGACTGTCGAACATGCTTTTTGGAAAAGCGGGTGTTCTTTTTAGTTTCTGGGTGTGCTTTTTGTATTTCAGAATTGCTTTTAGGAAAAGTGAGTGTTCGTTTTAGTTCATGGGTGTGCTTTTTGGCTTTCTGACATGCTTTTTGCAAAATCGGGTGTTATTTTTAGTTCCTGGGTGTGATATTTGACTTTCAGACATTCTTTTAGGAAAAGTGGGTGTTCTTTTTAGTTCCTGAGTGTGATTTTTGTATTTCGGATAAGCTTTTTTGAAAAGCATGAGTTCTTTTTTATTCCTAGATGTGCTTTTCTACTTTCGGACAAGCTTTTTGGAAAAGCGGCTATTCTTTTTAGTTCCTGGGTGTGCTTTTTTTATTTCGGTAATGCATTTTGGAAAAGCGAGTGTTCTTTTTAGTTCATGGTTGTGCTCTTTGACTTTTGAACATGCTTTTGGGAAAAGCGGGTGTTCTTTTTATATCCTGGGTGTGCTTTTGCCTTTTGGACATGCTTTTAGGAAATAATAGTGTTCTTTTTAGTTTCTGCATGTACTTTTTGTATTTCGGACATGCTTCTTGGAAAAGTAGGTGTTCTCTTTAGTTCCTGGGTGTCCTTTTTAAATTTCGGACATGCTTTTTAGAAAATGCGAGTGTTCTATTTAGTTTATGGGTGTGCTTTTTTGCTTTCTTGCTTTCAGACATGTTTTTTGGAAAAATAGGTATTCTTTTTTGTTCCTGGATGTGCTTTTTGTCTTTCTGACATGCTTTTTGGAAAAGTGTTTATTCTTTTTAGTTCTTGGGTGTGCTTTTTATATTTCGAACATGCTTTTTGGAAAGTAGGAGTTCTTTTTGTTCCTGGGTGTGCTTTTTGGCTTTCAGACATGCTTTTTGAGAAAACGGGTAATGTTTTTAGTTCCTGGTTGTCCTTTTTGGCTTTCGAACATGCTTTTTTCAAAATCGGGTGTTCTTTTTATTTTGTGGGTGTGCTTTTTGGCTTACAGACATGTTTTTTTGGAAAAGTGGGTTTTCTTTTTAGTTCCTAGGTGTGCTTTTTGTACATCAAACATGCTTTTTGGAAAAGCGAGTGTCCTTTTTAGTTCATGGTTGTTCTTTTTGTATTTCAGACATGCATTTTGGAAACGTGGGTGTTCTTTTTAGTTCCTTGGTGTGCTTTTTGTATTTTGGACATGCTTTTTGAAAAAACGTGTGTTCTTTTTAGTTTATGGGTGTGCTTTTTGCCTTTCAGACATGTTTTCTGGAAAAGCGGGAGTTCTTTTTATTTATTGGGTGTGCTTTTTGGCTTTGGGACATGCTTTTTGGAAAAGTGGGTGTTCTTTTTATTTACTAGGTGTGGTTTTTTTCTTTTGGACATGCTTTTTGGAAAAGTGGGTGGTCTTTTTAGTTCCTCGGTGTTCTTTTTGTATTTCGAAAATGCTTTTTGGAAAAGCATGAGTTCTTTTTTATTTCTGGGTGTAATTTTTGGCTTTCGGACATGCTTTTTGGAAAAACGGGTGTTCTTTTTAGTTCCTAGGTGTGCTTTTTGGCTTTCGGACATGCTTTTTAGAAAAGTGTGTTCTTTTTAATTCCTTGGTGTACTTTTTTGTATTTCGGATATGCTTTTTATAAAAGAGAGTGTTCTTTTTAGTTCATGGTTGTGGTTTTTGGCTTTCGAACATTCTTTTTTGTAAAATCAGGTGTTCTTTTTAGTTCCTGGGTATGCTTTTTGCCTTTCAAAATGCTTTTTGCCTTTCAAAATGCTTTTTGGTAAAACGGGTGTTTTTTTAAGTTCCTCGGTGTGCTTTTTGGCTTTCGGACATGCTTTTTGGATAAATAGGTGTTCTTCTTAGTTTCTGAGTGTGCTTTTTGTCTTTCTAACATGCTTTTCGGAAAATGGGTGTTTGTTTTAGTTCTTAGGTGTGCTTTTGTATTTTGGACATGCTTTTTGTAAAAGCAGGAATTCTTTTTAATTCCTAGGTGTGCTTTTTGGCTTTCGGACATGCTTTTTGGAAAAACGGGTCTTCTTTTTAGTTCCTGGTTGTGCTTTTTGTATTTCGGACAAGCTTTTTGAAAAAAAACGTGTGTTCTTTTTAGTTCATGGGTGTGCTTTTTACCTTTCAGACATGTTTTATGGAAAAGCGGGTGTTTTGTTTAGTTCTTGGGTGTGCTTTTTGGCTTTTGGACATGCTTTTAGGAAAAGTAGGTGCTCTTTTTAGTTCCTGGGTGTGCTTTTTGTCTTTCTGACATGCTTTTTAGAAAAGCGACTGTTCTCTTCAGTTCTTGGGTGTGCTTTTTGGCTTTCACACATGCTTTTTGCAAAATCGGGTGTTCTTTTTATTTTATGGGTGTGCTTTTTGGCTTTCGGACATGCTTTTTGGAAATGTAGGCGTTCTTTTTAGTTCCTGGGTGTGCTTTTTGTATTTTTGACATACTTTTTGGAAGCGAGTGTTCTTTTAAGTTCATGGGTGTGCTTTTTTCCTTTCGGACAAGCTTTTTACAAAATCAGGTGTTCTTCTTAGTTCCTAGGTGTGCTTTTTGCGTTTTGGACATGTTTTTTGGAAAAACGGGTGTTCTTTTTAATTCCTGGGTGTGATTTTTGGCTTTTGGAAATGCTTTTTGTGTAAATGGGTGTTCTTCTTAGTTCCTAGGTGTGATTTTTGTCTTTCTGACATGCTTTTTGCAAAAATGGGTGTACGTTTTAGTTCTTGGGTGTTCTTTTTGTATTTCGGACATGCTTTTTAGAAAAGCATGAGTTATGTTTTGTTCCTGGGTGTGCATTTTGGCTTTCGGACATACTGTTTTTAAAAGCTGGTGTTCTTTTTGGTTCTTGGGTGTGCTTTTTTGCTTTCGGACATGCTTTTTGGAAAAGTGGGTGTTCAATTTAGTTCCTAGGTGTGCCTTTTGTATTTCCGACAAGCTTTGTGAAAAAAACGTGTATTCTTTTTAATTCATGGGTGTGCTTTTTACCTTTCAAACATGTTTTTTGGAAAAGCGGGTGTTCCTTTTAGTTCCTAGGTGTGCTTTTTGGCATTTAGACATGCTTTTTGGAAAAGTAGGTGTTCTTTTTATTTACTGGGTGTGCTTTTTGTATTTCGAACATGCTTTTTGGAAAAGCGAGTGTTCTTTTGAGTTCATGGGCATGCTTTTCGCCTTTCGGACATGCTTTTTTGAAAAATGGGTGTTCTTTTTAGTTCCTAGATGTGATTTGTATTTCGGACATGCTTTTTGGAAAAGTGGGTGTTCTTTTTAGTTTGTGAGTGTGCTTTTTGTATTTCGAACATATATTTTGGAAAAGTGAGTTTTCTTTTTATTGCATGGGTGTGCTTTTTGGCTTTCAGATAAGCTTTTTTGCAAAATTGGTTGTTCTTTTTTTTTTTTTTGTTGGGTGTGCTTTTTTATTTCAAATTTGCTTTTAGGAAAAGTGAGTGTTTTTTTAGTTTATGGGTGTTTTTTTAGTTCCTGGGTGTTATATTTGGCTTTCGGACATGCTTTTTGGAAAAGCGAGTGTTCTTTTTTAGTTCCTTGGTGTGCTTTTTGGCTTTCGGACATGCTTTTTGCAAAATCGAGTGTTGTTTTTATTTCATGGGTGTGCTTTTTGGCTTTCGTACATGCTTTTTGGAAATGTGGGTGTTCTTTTAGTTCCTAGGTGTGCTTTTTGTATTTCGGACATGCTTTTTGGAAAAGCGAGTGTTCTTTTAAGTTCATAGGTGTGCTTTTTTCCTTTCGGACAAGTTTTTTTGCAAAATTAGGTGTTCTTTTTAGTTCTTGAGTGTGCTTTTTGCCTTTCGGACATACTTTTTGGAAAAACGGGTGTTCTTTTTAGTTCTAGGTTTGATTTTTGGCTTTTGGAAATGCTTTTTGGATAAGTGGGTGTTCTTCTCAGTTCTTGAGTGTGATTTTTCTCTATCTTATATGCTTTTTTAAAAAGTGGGTATTCGTTTTAGTTCTTAGGTGTTCTTTTTGTATTTCGGACATGCATTTTGTAAAAGTAGGAGTTCTTTTTTGTTCATAGGTGTGCATTTTGGCTTTCGGACAAGCTTTTTGGAAAAGTGGGTGTTCTTTTTAGTTCCTGGTTGTGCTTTTTGGCTTTCAGACATGCTTTTTGCAAAATCGGGTGTTCTTTTTAGTTCTTAAGTGCGTTTTTTGTATTTCGGACATGCTTTTTGGAAAGCTGGTGTTCTTTCAAGTTCATGGGTGTGCTTTTTCGCTTTTGGACATGCGTTTTGGAAATGTGGGTGTTTTTTTAGTTCATGGGTGTGCTTTTTGTAATTCGGACATGCTCGTTGGAAAATCGAGTGTTCTTTTTAGTTCCTCGGTTTACTTTTTGTCTTTCTGACATGCTTTTTGGAAAAATCGGCGTTCTTTTTTTTTCATGGGTGTGATTTTCGTATTTAGGACATGATTTTTGGAAAAGCATGAGTTCTTTTTTGTTTATGGGTGTACTTTTTGGCTTTCAGACATGCATTTTTTAAAAGTGGGTGTTCTTTTTAGTTCCTGGGTGTGCTTTTTTACTTTCAGACATGCTTTTTGGAAAAGTGGGTGTTCAATTTAGTTCATGGGTCTGCTTTTTGTATTTCGGACATGCTTTTGAAAAAACATGTGTTCTTTTTAGTTCCTTTGTATGCATTTTGTATTTCGTACATGCATTTTTGAAAAGTGGGTGTTCTTTTTAGTTCCTTGGTGTGCTTTTTGTATTTCAGAAATGCTTTTTAGAAATGCGAGTATTCTTTTTAGTTCATGGGTGTGCTTTTTGCCTTTCGGACATGCTTTTTAGAAAATAGGGTGTTCTTTTTAGTTTCTGGGTGTGCTTTTTTGCTTTCGGACATTCTTTTTAGAAAAGTGGGTGTTCAGTTTAGTTCCTAGGTGTGCTTTTTGTATTTCCAATATGCTTTTTGAAAACCCGTGTGTTCTTTTTAGTTCATGGGTGTGCTTTTTGCTTTTCAGACATGTTTTTTGGAAAAGCGGGTGTTCTTTTTACATCTTGGTGTGCTTTTTGGCTTCCGGACATGCTTTTTGGAAAAGTGGGTATTCTTTTTAGTTCCTGGGTGTGGTTTTTTTTTTTTTGGACAAGCTTTTTGGAAAATTGGATGTTCTTTTTAGTTTTTGGGTGTGCTTTTTGTATTTCAGACATGCTTTTTGGAAAAGCTTAAGTTCTTTTTTTGTTCCTAGGTGTGCTTTTTATATTTCGAACATGCTTTTTGGAAATGCTTGAGTTCTTTTTTTTTCTGGGTGTGCTTTTTATATTTCGAACATGCTTTTTCGAAAAGCGGGTGTTCTTTTTAGTTCATGGGTGTAATTTTCGTATTTCGGACATGCTTTTTAGAAAAGCATGAGTTATTTTTGGTTCTTAGATGTGCGTTTTGGCTTTCGAACATGCTTTTTTTAAAAGTAGGTGTTCTTTTTAGTTCCTAGGTGTGCCTTTTTACTTTCGAACATGCTTTTTGGATAAATGGGTGTTCTTTTTAGTTCCTGGGTGTGCTTTTTTTATTTTGGACATTCATTTTGGAAAAGCGAGTGTTTTTTTTAGTTCATAGGTGTGCTTTTTTCCTTTCGGACATGCTTTTTGCAAAATCAAGTGTTCTTTTTAGTTTATGGTGTGCTTTTTTCATTTCGGACATGCTTTTTGGAAAAACGGGTGGTCTTTTTAGTTCCTGGGTGTACTTTTTGTATTTCGGACATGCATTTTGGAAAAGTGGGTGTTCTTTTTTGTTATTTGGTGTGCTTTTTGTATTTCGGACATGCTTTTGGAAAAAGCGTTTATTCTTTTTAGTTCATGGTTATGCTTTGTGCCTTTTGGACATGTTTTTTGGTAAAGCGAGTGTTCTTTTTGGTTATTGGGTGTGCTTTTTTGCTTTGGGACATGTTTTTTGGAAAAGTAGGTGTTCTTATTATTTCCTAGGTGTGGTTTTTTTTTCTATTTGATATGCTTTTTGGAAAGTGGGTGTTCTTTTTAGTTCCTGGGTGTGCTTTTTGTTTTTCGAAAATGCTTTTTGGCAAAGCATGAGTTCTTTTTTATTTCTGGGTGTTCTTTTTCTTTCGGACATGCTTTTTGGAAACGCGGGTCTTCTTTTTAGTTCCTAGGTGTGTTTTTTGGCTTTCGGACATGCTTTTTACAAAATTGGGTGTTATTTTTATTTCATGGGGTGTGCTTTTTGGCTTTCAGACATGCTTTTTAGAAAAGTGGGTGTTCTTTTTTGTTCCTGGGTGTACTTTTTGTATTTCGAACATGCTTTTTGGAAAAGAGAGTGTTCTTTTTAGTTCATGATTGTGGTTTTTGGCTTTCAGACATTCTTTTTGTAAAATCAGGTGTTCTTTTTAGTTCGTGGGTATGCTTTTTGCCTTTTGGACATGCTTTTTGGAAAAACGGGTGTTCTTTTTAGTTCCTCGGTGTGCTTTTTGGCCTTCGGACATGCTTTTTGGATAAGAGGGTGTTCTTCTTCGTTCCAAAGTGTGCTTTTTGTCTTTCTAACATGCTTTTCGAAAAAGTGGGTGTTCGTTTTAGTTCTTGGGTGTGCTTTTTGTATTTCGTACATGCTGTTTGTAAAAGCAAGAGTTCTTTTTTGTTCTTAGGTGTGCTTTTTGGCTTTCGGGCATGTTTTTTGGAAAAACGGGTCTTCTTTTTAGTTCCTGATTATGCTTTTTGGCTTCAGTACATGCTTTTTAATTATCAGGTGTTCTTTTTAGTTCCTAGGTGTGCTTTTTGTATTTCGGACATGCATTTTGGAAAAGTGGGTGTTCTTTTTAGTTCGTGGGTTTACTTTTTGGATTTTGGTCATTCTTTTTGGAAAAGCAAGTATTCTTTTTAGTTCATGGGTGTGCTTTTTGACTTTGGGATATGCTTTTTGAAAAAGTAGGTGTTCTTTTTAGGTCCTGGTGTGCTTTTTGTATTTCGTACCTCCTTTTTGGAAAAACGGGTGTTCTTTCTAGTTCATGGGTGTGATTTTTCGCTTTCGGACATGCTTTTTGGAAAAGTAGGTATTCTTTTTAGTTCTTGGGTGTGTTTTTGTATTAGGGACATGCTTTTTGGAAAATCGGGTGTTCTTTTTACTTCCTCAGTTTACTTTTTGTCTTTCTGACATGCTTTTTGGAAAAGTGGGTGTTCTTTTTATTTTATGGGTGTGATTTCATATTTCGGACAGGCTTTTTAGAAAGTCATGAGTTCTTTTTTGTTCCAGGGTGTGCTTTTTGGCTTTCGGACAAACTTTTTTTAAAAGCGGGTGTTCTTTTTTGTTCCGGGATGTGCTTTTTTTACTTCCGAACATGTTTTTTGGAAAAATGGGTGTTCAGTTTAGTTCCTAGGTGTGCTTTTTGTGTTTCGGACATGCCATTTGGAAAAGTAAGTTTTCTTTTTAGTTCATGGGTGTGCTTTTTGTCTTTCTGACAAGCTTTTTAGGAAAGTGGGTGTTCTTTTTAGTTCCTAGGTCTTTGTATTTCGGACAAGCTTTTTGGAAAAGCATGAGTTGTTTTTTGTTCTATGGTGTGCTTTTTGGCTTTCGGACATGAACAGGTGTTTTTTTTAGTTCATGGGTGTGCTTTTTTCCTTTCGGACATACTTTTTGGAAAAACGGGTGGTCTTTTTAGTTCCTGGGTGTACTTTTTTTATTTCGGACATGCATTTTGGAAAAGTGGGTGTTCTTTTTAGTTCCTTAGTGTGCTTTTTGTATTTCGGGCATGCTTTTTGGAAATGCGAGTGTTGTTTTTAGTTCATGGGTGTGCTTTTTGCCTTTCAGACATGCTTTTTGGAAAAGCGGGTGTTGTTTTTAGTTCTTGTGTGTTCTTTTTATTTCATGGGTGTGCTTTTTGGCTTTCAGACATGCTTTTTGGAAAAGTGGGTGTTCTTTTTAGTTCTTGAGTGTGCTTTATGTATTTCAGACATGTTTTTTTGAAAAGCGGGTGTTCTTTTTCGTTCATGGGTGTTCTTTTTGGCTTTCGGACAAGCTTTTTGTAAAATCGGGCGTTCTTTTTAGTTCCTGGGTGTGCTTTTTGCCTTTTGGACATGCTTTTAGGAAATACAGGTGTTCTTTTTAGTTTCTGGGCGTGCTTTTTATTTCATGGGTGTGTTTTTTCTCTTTTGCACATGCTTTTTGGAAAAGTTGGTGTTCTTTTTAGTTCTTAGTTGTGCTTTTTGGCTTTTAGACATGCTTTTTGGAAAAGCGGGTGTTCGTTTTAGTTTCTAGGTGTGCTTTTGCGCTTTCGGACAAGCTGTTTTTATTCGAAAATGCTTTTTGTATTTCGGAAATGCTCTTTGGAAAAGCATTAGTTCTTTTTTGTTTATGAGTGTGCTTTTTGGCTTTCAGACATACATTTTGGAAAAGTGAGTGTTCTTTTTAGTTCCTGGGTGTGGTTTGTGGCTTTCGGGCATGCTTTTTGCAAAATCGGGTGTTCTTTTTATTTCATCGTTGTGCGTTTTGGCTTTCAGACATGCTTTTTGGAAAACTGGGTGTTCTTTTTAGTTCTTGAGTGTGCTTTATGTATTTCAGACATGTTTTTTTTAAAAGCGAGTGTTCTTTTTTGTTCATGGGTGTGCTTTTTGGCTTTCAGACAAGCTTTTTGCAAAATCGGGCGTTCTTTTTAGTTCTTGGGTGTGCTTTTTACCTTTCGGACATGCTTTTAGGAAAAACAGGTGTTCTTTTTAGTTCCTAGGTGTGCTTTTTGTATTTCGGACATGCTTTTGGAAAGGTGAGTTTTCTTTTTAGTTCGTGGGTATGCTTTTTGTATTTCGGACATGCCTTTTGGAAAAGTGAGTTTTCTTTTTAGTTCCTAGGTGTGCTCTTTGTATTTCAAACACGCTTTTTTTAAAAGCATGAGCTGTTTTTTGTTCTAGGGTGTGATTTTTGGCTTTCGGACATGCTTTTTTGAAAAACAGGTTTTCTTTTTAGTTCATGGGTGTGCTTTTTTCCTTTCGGACATGCTTTTTGGAAAAACGGGTGGTCTTTTTAGTTCCTGGGTGTACTTTTTGTATTTCAGACAAGCATTTTGGAAAAGTGGGTGTTCTTTTTAGTTCCTGGGTTTGCTTTTTGTATTTCAGACATGCTTTTTGGAAATGCAGGTGTTGTTTTTTTATCTTGGGTCTGCTTTTTGTCTTTCGGATATACTTTTTTCAAAATCGGGTGTTCTTTTTAGTTCCTGGATCTGATTTTTCCCTTTCGGACATGCTTTTTGGAAAAACGGGTGTTCTTTTTAGTTCCTTGGTGTGCTTTTTATATTTCGGACATGCTTTTTGGAAATGTGGGTGTTCTTTTTGGTTCGTGAGTGTGCTTTCCGTATTTCGAACATGCCTTTTGGAAATGTAAGTTTTCTTTTTAGTTCATGGGTGTGCTTTTTGGCATTCGGACATGTTTTTTGCAAAATCGGGCGTTCTTTTTAGTTCCTGGGTGTGCTTTTTATATTTCGGACATGCCTTTTGGAAAAGTGGGTGTTCTTTTTAGTTCTTGAGTATGCTTTTTGTATTTCGGACATGCCTTTGGAAAAGTGAGTTTTCTTTTTAGTTCCTATGTGTGCTCTTTGTATTTCAGACATGCTTTTTTGAAAAGCATGAGTTTTTTTTTTTTTTTTGTTCTAGGGTGTGCTTTTTGGCTTTCTGACATGTTTTTTCGAAAAACGTGTTTTCTTTTTAGTTCATGGGTGTGCTTTATTTCCTTTCGGACATGCTTTTTGGAAAAACGGGTGGTCTTTTTAGCTCCTGGGTGTACTTTTTGTATTTCTGACATGCATTTTGGAAAAGTGGGTGTTCTTTTTAGTTCCTTAGTGTGCTTTTTGTATTTTGGACATGCTTTTTGGAAAAGTGGGTTTTCAGTGTAGTACTTGGGTGTGCTTTTTGTATTTTGGACATGCTTTTTGGAAAAGTGAATGCTCTTTTTAGTTCATGGTTGTCATTTTAGCCTTTCAGACATGCTTTTTGGAAAATAGGGTGTTCTTTTTTACTTCCTGGGTGTTCTTTATGGCTTTCGAACATGCTTTTTGGAAAAGTGGTTGTTCTTTTTAGTATCTGGGGGTGCTTTTTGTATTATGACCATGCTTTTTGCAAAAGCGAGTGTTCTTTTCAGTTCATGGGTGCGCTTTTTGGCTTTCGGACATGCGTTTTAGAAAATAAGGTGTTCTTTTTAGTTCATTGGTATGCTTTTTGTCTTTCTGATATGCTTTTTGGAAAAATGGGTGTTATTTTTAGTTCCTAGGTGTGCTTTTTCTATTTCGAACATTCTTTTTGGAAAAACAGGAGTTCTTTTTTGTTCCTGGGTGTGCTTTTCGGCTTTTAGACATGCTTTTTGGAAAAGTGGGTGTTCTTTTTATTTCTTGGTTGTACTTTTTGGCTTCCGGACATGCTTTTTGCAAAATCGAGTGTTTTTTTTTTTATTTCATAGGTGTGCTTTTTTTTATTTTGGACATGTTTTTTGGAAACATTGGTGTTTTGTTAGTTCCTGGGTGTGCTTTTTGACTTTTAGACATGCTTTTTGGAAAAACGAGTGTTCTTTTTAATTCCTTGGTGTCCTTTTTGGCTTTCGGACATGTTTTTTGCAAAATCGAATGTTCTTTTAATTTTATAGATATTCTTTTTGGCTTTCGGAAATGCTTTTTGGAAAAGTGGGTGTTCTTCTTAGTTTATGGGTGTGCTTTTCGTATTTCAGACATACTTTTTGGAAAAGCGAGTGAGTGTTGTTTTTAGTTCATGGGTGTGCTTTTTGACTTTTGGACATACTTTTTACAAAATCGGGTGTTCTTTTTTTTTTTTCCTGGGTATGATATTTGGTTTTCGGACATGTTTTTTGGAAAAGTGGGTGTTCTTTTTAGTTCCTGGTTGTTCTTTTTGTCTTTCTGACAAGTTCTTTAGGAAAGTGGGTGTTCTTCTTAGTTTTTAGGTGTGATTTTTGTATTTCAGACTTTCTTTTAGGAAAAGTGAGTGAGTGTTGTTTTTAGTTCATGAGTGTGCTTTTTGGCCTTTGGACATGCTTTTTACAAAATCGGGTGTTCTTTTTTTTTTCCTGGGTATGATATTTGGCTTTTAGACATGCTTTTTGGAAAAGTGGGTGTTCTTTTTAGTTCCTGGTTGTTCTTTTTGTCTTTCTGACAAGTTCTTTAGGAAAGTGAGTGTTCTTTTTACTTCCTTGGTGTGCTCTTTATATTTCGGACATGCTTTTTGGAAAAGTGTGAGTTGTTTTTTTTTTCAGAGTGTGCTCTTTGGCTTTCGGACATGCTTTTTCGAAGAACGGGTGTTCTTGTTAGTTCATGGGTGTGCTTTCTACCTTTCGGACATGCTTTTTGGAAAAACAGATGGTCTTTTTAGTTCCTTGGTGTACTTTTTGTATTTTGGACTTGCATTTTGAAAAAGTGTTTGTTCTTTTTGGTTCCTTGGTGTGCTTTTTGTATTTCGGACATGTTTTTTGGAAATGCGAGTATTCTTTTTAGTTCATGGGTGTGCTTTTTGCTTTTCGGACATGCTTTTTGGAAAAGTGGGTGTTCTTTTTAGTTCGTGGGTATGCTTTTTATATTTTGGACATGCCTTTTGGAAAGGTGAGTTTTCTTTTTAGCTCGTGGGTGTACTTTTTGTATTTCGGATATGCATTTTGAAAAAGTGTTTGTTCTTTTTGGTTCCTTGGTGTGCTTTTTGTATTTCGGACATGCTTTTTGGAAATGCAAGTGTTCTTTTTAGTTTATGGGTGTGCTTTTTGCTTTTTGGACATTCTTTTTGGAAAAACGGATGTTCTTTTTAGTTCGTGGGTGTGCTTTTTGTATTTCGGACATGCTTTTTGGAAATGCGAGTGTTCTTTTTAGTTCATGGGTGTGCTTTTTGCTTTTTGGACATTCTTTTTGGAAAAGCGGATGTTCTTTTTAGTTCGTGGGTGTGCTTTTTGTATTTTGGACATGCTTTTTGGAAATGCGAGTGTTTTTTTTAGTTCATGAGTGTGTTTTTTGCTTATCGGACATGCTTTTTGGAAAAGCGAGTGTTCTTTTTAGTTTGTGGGTGTGCTTTTTGTATTTCGAACATACCTTTTGTAAAGGTGAGTTTTCTTTTTAGTCTATGGGTGTGATTTTCTGCTTTCGGACATGCTTTTTGCAAAATCGGGTGTTATTTTTAGTTCTTGGGTATGCTTTTTGTATTTCAAACATTTTTTTAGGAAAAACGAGTGTTCTTTTTAGTTCACGGGTGTGTTTTTTTGCTTTCAGACATGCTTTTTGGAAAAGTGGGTGTTCTTTTTAGTTCTTGGGTGTGATATTTGGCTTTCGGACATGCTTTTTGGAAATATAGGTGTTCTTTTTAGTTCCTGGGTGTTATTTTTATCTTTCTGGCAAGCTTTTAGGAAAGTGGATGTTTTTAGTTCTTGGGTGTGATATTTGGCTTTCGGACATGCTTTTTGGAAATATGGGTGTTCTTTTTAGTTAGTGGTTGTTATTTTTGTCTTTCTGGCAAGCTGTTTAGGAAAGTGGATTTTTTTAGTTCCTAAGTGTGCTCTTTGTATTTCAAACATGCTTTTTGGAAAGCATAAGTTGTTTTTTGTTCCAAGATGTGTTTTTTGGCTTTCGGACATGCTTTTTCGAAAAACGGGTGTTCTTTTTAGTTAATGGGTGTGCTTCTTTCCTTTCGTACATGCTTTATGGAAATACGGGTGGTTTTTTAGTTCCTGGGTGTACTTTTTGTATTACAGACGTGCATTTTGGAAAAGTAGGTGTTCTTTTTAGTTCCTTGGTGTGCTTTTTGTATTTCTGACATGCTTTTTGGAAATGCAAGTGTTCTTTTTAGTTCATGGGTGTGCTTTTTGCCTTTCGGACATGCTTTTTGGAAAAGCGGGTGTTTTTTTTAGTTCCTGGGTGTGCTTTTTTGCTTTCGGACATGCTTTTTAGAAAAGTGGGTTTTCAGTGTAGTTCCTAGGTGTGCTTTTTGTATTTTGGACCTGCTTTTTGGAAATGTGAGTGTTCTTTTTAGTTTATGGGTGTGCTTTTTGCCTTTTGGACATGCTTTTTGGAAAAGAGGGTGTTCTTTTTAGTTCTTAGGTGTTCTTTTTGGCTTTCGGACATTCTTTTTGACATTCTTTGGAAAAGTGGGTGCTCTTTTTAGTTTCTGGATGTGATTTTTGTATTTTGGACATTCTTTTTAGAAAAGCAGGAGTTCTTTTTTAGTTCATGAGTGTGTTTTTTGGCTTTCAACATGCTTTTTGGAAAAGCAGGTGTTCTTTTTAGTTCATGGGTGTACTTATTGGCTCTCAGACATGTTTTTTGCAAAATCGGGTGTTCTTTTTTTTTCATAGGTGTGCTTTTTCTCTTTTGAACATGCTTTTGGGAAAAATTGATGTTCTTTTTAGTTCCTGGGTGTGTTTTTTGGCTTTTAGACATGCTTTTTGGAAAAGCGGGTGTTCTTTTTTGTTCCTAGGTGTGCTTTTTGGCTTTCAGACATGTTTTTTGCAAAATCAGGTGTTCTTTTTTTTTTTTCATGAGTGTGTTTTTTGGCTTTCAGACATGCTTTTTGGAAAAGCGGATGTTCTTTTTAGTTCCTGAGTGTATTTTTTGTATTTTGGACATGCTTTTTGGAAAAGCAAGTGTTTTTTTTTCGTTCATGGGTGTGCTTTTTGGCTTTCGGACAAGTTTTTTGCAAAATCAAGCTTTCTTTTTAGTTCCTGGGTGTGGTTTTGCCTTTCGGACATGCTTTTTGGAAAAACAGGTGTTCTTTTTGGTTCCTGGGTATACTTTTTGTATTTCAGACATGTTTTTTGGAAAACTGGGTGTTATTTTTAGTTCTTGGGTGTGTTTTTTGTATTTCAGACATGCCTTTTGGAAAAGCAGGAATTATTTTTTGTTCCTCGGTGTGCTTTTTGGCTTTCAGACATGCTCTTTGGAAAAGCAGGTGTTCTTTTTAGTCCTTGGGGGCGTTTATTGTATTTCGGACATGCCTTTGGGAAAAGCGAGTGTTCTTTTTTGTTCATGGATGTTCTTTTTGGCTTTCGGACATGTTTTTTGGAAAAGCGAGTGTTCTTTTTAGTTCCTGGGTGTGCTTTTTGACTTTTAGGCATACTTTTTGCAAAATCGGGTGTTCGTTTTATTTCATGGGTGTGCTTTTTGGCTTTAGGGCATACTTTTTGGAAACGTGAGTGTTCTTTTTAGTTCTTGGGTGTTCTTTTTAGTTCTTAGGTGTGGTTTTTGTATTTCGGACATGCTTTTTGGAAAAGCGAGTGTTCTTTTTTGTTCATGGGTGTGCTTTTTTGCTTTTGGACATGCTTTTTGGAACAAGCAACTATTGACTTGCTCCTTATTTGGAAAGCTAAAACTGGAAACAAATTAACTCTTTATTCTTTGTAAACTAAAAAGGAAATGCTAAAATGAAATCTCCTCCACACACCCCAGCTTGTGCTTCACGCCCAAGCTTTTCTTATTTGGCCCAATCAATTGCCTTGATGACGTTAATTAAGCCTTGTTCTTCATGTGGGCTTATCTTGGACTTTAGCACTTCAGAATCAGCCCCCAAGTGTCTTGAATTAGGCCATTGAGTGCCTTTTCGAATCTCTTTGCCCTTGCTCTTGTTATTGGACCAGCCGGAACATGCAATGGATCCCTTGTTGCAGCTCCCTTATTCTCATCATTCCCTCCCTCTTGAAAAGGATTTGTCCTCAAATCGTCACCTACATCAAACAGAGACAAATCAGAAACATTGAAGCTTGCACTAACATTATATTCACCTGGAAGATCTAACTTGTAGGCGTTGTCATTGATTCTTTCAATCACTTGAAATGTGCCAAGTAGTTTAGAACGCCGCTAAAATGGAAACCGTTCCTTCCTCATCTGTAACCACACCTAATCACCGGGCTCAACCACAACTTTCTTGCACCCTTTATTAGCTTGGTTGGCATATTGCTCAGTTCTCCTCTCGATGTTTTGCCTAGTCTTTTTATGGATTTGCTTAACAAATTCTGCCTTTTTCTTCCCATCCAAGTTAATATGCTCATTCATAGGTAAAGAAATTAAATCCAAAGGAGTCAATGGGTTAAAACCATACACAATTTCAAAAGGCAAAAAATGAGTTGTAGAATGCATACTCCTATTATAAGCAAACTCTACATGCGGCAAACAATCCTCCCATGTTTTCAAGTTCTTTTGTATTATAGCAGACAACAAGGCAGATAAAGTCCTATTAACTACTTCAGTTTGACCATCAATTTGTGGATGACAAGTAGTAGAAAATAAAAGTTTAGTTCCTAACTTACTCCACAAAGTTTTCCAAAAGTAGCTTAAGAACTTAGCATCTATATCAGACACAATGGTTTTAGGCATGCCATATAATCTAACAATTTCTTTAAAAAACAAATCAGCAATATGTGATGCATCATCAGTTTTATAACAAGGAATGAAATGTGCCATTTTTGAAAACCTATCAACAACCACATATATAGAATCCCTACCCCTATTTGACCTAGGCAAACCCAACACAAAATCCATAAAAATATCAATCCAAGGTCCACTAGGTATAGGTAAAGGAGTATACAAACCATGAGGCTTAACCCTAGACTTAGCTTGTCTACATGTAATGCATTTATCACAAACTCTGTCTACATCACGTTTCGTATGAGGCCAAAAGAAGTGTTCATGCAAAACATCTAGTGTCTTAGCTATCCCAAAATGCCCCATCAAACCACCCCCACGAGCTTCTCTAACAAGCAATTCACGTAAAGAACTCTTTGGCACACATAATTTAGTTTCTCTAAATAAAAATCCATCATGCCTATAAAACTTGCCAAATGCAACCTTTTCACATGCATTGAATACATTGCCAAAATCAGAATCTTCCACATATAATTCTTTAATGTAATCAAAACCAAGCAATCTAGCATCCAAAGTAGAAAGTAAAACATACCTTCTAGACAACGCATCAGCGACCACGTTTTCCTTACCTTTTTTTGTACTTGATCACATAAGGAAATGTTTCTATGAATTCCACCCACATGGCATGCCGCTAATTTAGCTTGTGCTGCCCCTTTAAATGCTTCAAGGACTCATGATCCGTGTGAATCACAAATTCTTTCGGCCAAAGGTAGTGTTGCCAAGTTTCCAATGCCTTAACCAAATCATACATCTCCTTGTCGTAGGTAGGATAGTTCAAGGTTGCTCCACTTATCTTCTCACTAAAAAATGCAATGGGACATCCTTCTTGCATTAGAACAGCTCCAATACCTATTCCTGAAGCATCACACTCAATCTCAAAAGCTTTAGCAAAGTCAGGCAAAGCAAGCAAAGGTGAACTAACTTCTCCTTAATCAAGTTAAATGCCTTTTCTTGTTCATTACCCTACTTAAAACCCACATTCTTTTTTATAACTTCGGTTAAAGGTGTAGATAAACTACTAAAATCCCTCACAAACCTCCTATAAAAACTAGCCAACCCATGGAAACTCCTCACTTGTCCCACATTTGTAGGTTTCGGCCACTCCTTAATTGCATTAACCTTTTCTTCATCAACCCCAATCCCTTTAGCACTAACAACAAAACCAAGAAATACAAGCTTATCTGTACAAAAGATACACTTTTTGAGATTAGCAAACAACTTTTCTGTTCTTAAAACACCTAAAACAAGTTTTAAATGTTCAACTTGCTCATCAAGGTTTTTTCTATAAATCAGAATGTCATCAAAGTAAACAACCACAAATTTTCCAATAAAAGCACGTAAAACATGGTTCATTAATCTCATGAAAGTACTTGGTGCATTAGCTAATCCAAAAGGCATAACTAACCACTCATATAAACCATATTTTGTTTTAAAAGTAGTTTTCCACTCATCACCTTCTTTCATCCTAATTTGATGATATCCACTCTTAAGATCAATTTTAGTAAAAACAATAGAACCATGCAATTCATCAAGCATATCATCTAATCTAGGAATAGGATGTCAATACTTTACAGTGATATTGTTGATGGCACGACCATCAACTCACATCCTCCATTTTCCATCCTTCTTAGGCACAAGCAATACAAGAACCGCACAAGGACTCATTCTCTCACGCACGTACCCTCTTTCCATGAGCTCATTAACATGCCTTTGATTTTCCTTTGTCTTCTCGGGATTACTTCTGTATGCGAGTGTATTTGGGATAGATGCTCCGAGTACAAAATCAATTTGGTGCTCAATCCCTTTTATTGGTGGTAAACCAATAGACATCTCTTCGGGAAACACTTCATCAAAGTACTGCAAAAGTGAAACAACAACACTAGGCAAATAAGAGTCAAGTTTGTTAGTACTAAAACAAGCCTCTTTGTACAAAAGTACAATCATCGGCTGATTTGAAAACAAATCTTTTTTTTTTTTTTTTATCTCACTCTCTCTTGCATAAAAGCTCACTTGTTTTCTCTCTCTTTTTTCTCATCAGCCTCTTTTTCTTTTTGAACTTTTGTTTCTTTTTTTGTTGATTTGGACTCTTTTTCTTTTAAGCTCTCACTCTCATTTTTTACATCTCTATCTTTTCTTAACCTCATTTAATCTTCATATACTTGTCTTGGGGTTAAAGGTACAAGAGTGATTGGCCTTTTGTTGAGTGCAAAGGAGTATCTATTGGTATATCCATCATGAGTCACATGCTTATCAAACTGCCATGGTTTTCCTAAAAGGATATGACCTGCATTCATTGGCACCATGTCATAAGTAACTTCATCTTTGTATCTTCCAATTGAAAAAGACACCAACACCTGCTTATTCACCCTAACTTCCCCATTATCATTCAACCATTGTAGCTTATAAGGTTTTGAGTGCTTAAAAGTGGTCAAATTCAGTTTTTCCACCAAAATAGTGCTAGCCACATTAGTATAACTCCCCCATCAATAATCATGCTACATACCTTATCATTAACATGGCAGCGAGTGTGAAAGATGTTGTCATGTTGTACTTCATCATTTTCCTTGGCTTGAGCACCAAGAGCTCTTCTTGCAACCAAAAGCTCTCCACCCACTGGATATTCATTATCACTTGCATCCTTCAAAGGTGGCTCATTATCAGATTCACCCTTTGATTTGATACCACCATCCTTCAAAACCTTTACTCTCTTGTTTGGACATTGAGATGCAATATGACCTGCTCCCAAACACTTAAAGCACTTAATGTCACGGTTTCTAAAAGGTTGAGAATTTGATTTACCTTGATTTAATGTGCCCCCGGCCTTAAGATCTTTGGAAGGTTCGGTCTTGGCCTTGAAACTAGGCTGGTCATCCTTCTTGCTCCAATTCCGTTTCCATGATGATGAAAAACCCAAATTTTATCCATCCCGAGTGGAAACCTTCCTCTTCAACTGTTGTTCCACTTTAATGGCCACATGCACCATGTCATTCAACTCAACATAATGTTGCAACTCCTCCACATTTGCAATGTCTCGGTTTAGCCCATTTAGAAACCTAGCCATAGTAGCCTCTCGGTCCTCCTCTATATCAGCCCGAATCATAGCTATCTCTATCTCCTTGTAATAGTCTTCAACACACTTAGACCCTTGAGTAAGAGTTTGCAATTTCTGAAACAAAGCCCTATAATAGTGACTCGGAATGAATCGCCTCCTCATAACAATTTTCATCTCCTCTCACGTCTCAATAGGTCTCTCTCTATTTCGTCTCCTACTCACAATCAGTTGATCCCACCAAATAATAGCATAATCAGTAAACTCTATGGCAGCCAACTTCACCTTCTTCAACTCAAAATAGTCATGGCAATCAAACACCAATTCTATTCTTTTCTCCCACTCCAAATAAGCTTCAGGATCAGTTTTACCTTGGAAGGTTGAAATTTTCACCTTTATACTACCCAAATTATTATCAACCCTCTCTCCATACCTATCTCCTCTATTCCCATACCTATCTTCTCTATTCCCATACCTAGCGCCTCTACCTCTGATTCCACGCCTAAATCTGCCGCACCAATATTGGACATGCGATCATCCTCCTCTATGTCATTATTATCCCCATAATAATCATTAACTTCTTCTCTAACTGAAACTCTCTCTCTCCTATGTGTTTATGGAACGGGTTGTGGTTGTTCCGTGCATGAGTTCTCCACTTGATCTAAGCGCTCATGTAATTGTTCCAATTCACCCATTATCAACCGTCTCATCTCCCCTACTAATGCCTCCTTCCAAAGATTTAGGTCCGCCGGTGTGGAAGAATCATCAGTAGCGCCTTTATCTTTGTTTTCGGACATGTTTTTCCCTGCAAAATAAAGGTTAGAAAAAAAAAAAAAGACCTCACAACACTCCCTCACGTGTTTCACTCGAATAATCAAATCACTCACACTTATGTTTTCACACAATAAATTCAGCTTTTACCCTCAATATGAACTCACCACTCTTGCCTTTTTCCACTCGTTATTTCTCAAAAGTACTTATCAAACTAATTAAACAATAATCAGGATTTCTTAGCCACGTTCACAAGAAACGAATCACAAAGAAACTAATTAGGAATTCTTAGCCTTTTTTTTTTCAACCTTGATCAAATGTTGATCAAATGGAACTGATCGAACGGATTTTTTTTATGGAACGAAATTCAAAGTCGAAAAGAACAGAAAAGAATAACAAAGATAGATTAACCTAAGTGTTAGAGCCTAAGCTCTGATACCAAATGATACGATCCTCGTCGGTTTAATGTCTAAGATCGTTCTAAGCTCAGGTTTTGGATGGAAACCGTGACCCAACACCTATAAAGAGATGTGAACCTTGGTATAAGGAGGACCCCACAATCAATGATAGAATACTTGATTGATAAGTCAAGGATGAACGCCACAAAGAAAATCTGATAAGTTCAAATAGTTCTCAAAGAACAAAAGAGGAAAAAAAAATCCTCTTAATTTTTAATTCAATCAAAGTCTCCTGAATATTATATTAGAGGGTTCCTTATAAACTAAAACCCTAATGGAAAAGAAAGGAAATAAGAAAATTCGACCAATAAGGCCTTACAAACGGGAAAGAAAAAAAAAAAAAAAAACTAAAACTAAAACTAAAACAAGCAACTATTGACTTAATCCCTATTTGGAAAACTAAAACTAAAACTAAAACAAGCAACTATTGAGTTAATCCCTATTTGGAAAGCTAAAACTAGAAACAAATCAACCCCTTAATTTGGGAAACAAATCAACTCTTTATTCTCTGAAAACTAAAAAGGAAAAGCTGAAATTAAATCTCCTTCACACACCCCAGCTTGTGCTTCACGCCCAAGCTTCTCTTATTCGACCCAATCAATTGCCTTGATGACGTTAATTAAGCCTTGGTCTTCATGTGGGTTCATCTTGGACTTTAACACTTTAGAATCAGCCCAAGTGTCTTGAATCAGGCCATTGAATGCCTCTTTGGATCTCTTGGCCCTTGCTCTTGTTATTGGACCAGCCGGAACATGCAATGGATCCCTTGGTGCAGCTCCGTTATTCTTATCACATGTTTTTTGGAAAAGTTAGTTTTCTTTTTAGTTCTTGGGTGTGTTTTTCGGCTTTCAAACATGCTTTTCTAGAAATCGGGTGTTCTTTTTATTTCATGGGTGTGCTTTTTGGCTTTTGGACATGCTTTTTGGAAAGGCGGGTGTTCTTTTTAATTCTTGTGTGTGCTTTTTGTATTTTGGACATGCTTTTTGGAAAAGCGAGCGTTCTTTTTAGTTTATGGGTGTGCTTTTTGGCTTTCGGACATGCTTTTTGAAAAACGGGTGTTCTTTTTAGTTTCTTGGTGTGCTTTTTATATTTCAGACATGCTTTTCGGAAAAGTGGGTGTTCTTTTTAGTTCGTGGGTGTGCTTTTTGTATTTTGGACATGCTTTTTGGAAAAGAGGGTGTTCTTTTTAGTTCCTTGGTGCGCTTTTTGTATTTCGGACATGTTTTTTGGAAATACCAGTGTTCTTCTTAGTTCATGGGTGTGCTTTTTGCCTTTTGGACATGTTTTTTGCCTTTCGGACAAGCATTTTGGAAAAATGGGTGTTCTTTATAGTTCCTGGGTGTGCTTTTTGGCTTTCGGACAAGCTTTTTGAAAAAGTGGGGGGTTCTTTTTAGCTCCTAGGGGTGCTTTTTGTATTTTGGACATGCTTTTTGGAAAAGCGAGTGTTCTTTTTAGTTCATGGGTGTGCTTTTTAACTTTCGGACATGCTTTTTGGCTTTCAGGCATGCTTTTTAGTTCTTAGGTGTGCTTTCTTGATTTCGGACATGCTTTTAGGAAAACTGAGGACACTTTTTAGTTCCTAAGGGTGCTTTTTGTATTTTGGACATGATTTTTGTAAAAGCGAGTGTTCTTTTTCGTTCTTGGGGTGATTTTTGTATTATAGACATGTTTTTCAGAAAAACAAGTGTTCTTTTTAGTACATGATTTTTTGGAAAAGCGAGTGTTCTTTTTAGTTCCAGGGGTGATTTTTGTATTATAGACATGCTTTTTGGAAAAACGGGTGTTCTTTTTAGTTCATGGGTGTACTTTTTGGCTTTCGAACATGCTTTTTGGAAAAGTAGGTGTTCTTTTTAGTTCATTGGTATGATTTTTATCTTTCTGACATGCTTTTTGGAAAAGTGAGTGTTCTTTTTAGTTCCTAGGTGTGCTTTCTGTATTTCGGACATTCTTTTTGGAAAAGCAAGAGTTTTTTTTTTTGTTCCTAGGTGTGCTTTTTGGCTTTCAGACATGCTTTTTGGAAAAGTGGGTGTTCTTTTTAGTTCCTGGGTGTATTTTTTGGCTTTCGGACATGCTTTTTACAAAATCGGGTGTTCTTTTTATTTCATAGGTGTGCTTTTTGGCTTTCGGACATGCTGTTTTGAAAAGTGGGTGTTCTTTTTAGTTCCTGGGTGTGCTTTTTTTATTTCGGACATTCCTTTTGGAAAGTTGAGTTTTCTTTTTAGTTCATGGGTGCGCTTTTTGGCTTTCGGACATGCTTTTTTCAAAATCGGGTGTTGTTTTTAGTTCCTGGGTGTGTTTTTTGCCTTCTGGACTTGCTTTTTTGAAAAACGGGTGTTGTTTTAAGATCTTGGGTGTGATTTTTGTATTTCGAACATGTTTTTTGGAAAAGTTGGTGTTCTTTTTATTTTATGGGTTTGCTTTTTTTCTTTTGGACATACTTTTTGGAAAAGTTGGTGTTTTTTTTTTTTTAGTTCCTTGGTGTGCTTTTTGGCTTTTAGACGTGCTTTTTGGCTTTAGGACGTGTTTTTTGGAAAATTGGGTGTTCTTTTTATTTCATGGGGGTGCTTTTTTGCTTTAGGACATGCTTTTTGGTAAAATGGGTGTTTTTTTAGTTCCTGGGTGTGCTTTTTGTATTTCGGACATGCTTTTCGAAAAAGCGAGTGTTCTTTTTTATTCAAGGGTGTGCTTTTGGCTTTCGGACATGCTTTATGTAAAATCTGGCGTTCTTTTTAGTTCCTGGGAGTGCTTTTTGCCTTTTAGACATGCTTTTTGGAAAAATGAGTGTTCTTTTTAGTTTCTAGGTGTGCTTTTTGTATTTCGGACATGCTTTTTTGGAAAAGTGGGTGTTCTTTTTATTTCGTGGGTGTACTTTTTGTATTTTTGACATGCCTTTTGGAAAGGTGAGTTTTCATTTTTGTTCATGGGTATGCTTTTTGGCTTTAGGACATGCTTTTTACAAAATCGGGTGTTCTTTTTAGTTCCTGTGTGTGCTTTTTGTATTTCAGACTTGCTTTTAGAAAAAAATGAGTGTTCATTTTAGTTCATGGGTGTGCTTTTTGGCTTTTGGACATGCTTTTTGTGAAATCGGATGTTCTTTTTAGTTCCTGGGTGTTCTTTTTGTCTTTCTGACAAGCTTTTTGGGAAAATGGATGTTCTTTTTAGTTCCTAGGTGTGCTCTATGTATTTTGAACATGTTTTTTAAAAAGCATTAGTTATTTTTTGTTCCAGGGTGTGCTTTTGGCTTTCAGACATGCTTTTTCAAAAAACGGGTGTTCTTTTTGCTTCATGGGTGTGCTTCTTTCCATTCAGACATGCTTTTTGGAAGAACGGGTGGTTTTTTGCTTCCCAGGTGTACTTTTTGTATTTCGGACATGCATTTTTGGAAAATGGGAGTTCTTTTTAGTTCATTGGTGTGCTTTTTTGTATTTCAGACATGCTTTTTGGAAATGTGAGTGTTCTTTTTAGTTAATGGTTGAGCTTTTTGCGTTTCGGACATGCTTTTTGGAAATGCGAGTGTTCTTTTTAGTTCATGGTTGAGCTTTTTGCCTTTCGGACATGCTTTTTGGAAAAGCGGGTGTTCTTTCTAGTTCTTGGGTGTGCTTTTTTTCTTTCGGACATGTTTTTTGGAAAAGTGGGTTCTCAATGTAGTTCCTGGGTGTGCTTTTTGTATTTTGAACATGTTTTTTGGAAAAGCGAGTCTTCTTTTTAGTTCAAGTGTGCTTTTTGCCTTTCGGACATGCGTTTTTGAAAAGAGGGTGTTCTTTTTAGTTCCTGGGTGCTCTTTTTAGCTTTCAAACATGCTTTTTGGAAAGGTGGGTGTTCTTTTTAGTTCCTGTGGGTGCTTTTTGTATTATGGACATGCTTTTTGGAAAAGAGAGTGTTCTTTTTAGTTCATAGGTGTGCTTTTTGGCTTTCGGACATACTTTTTGGAAAAGTGAGTGTTCTTTTTAGTTCATTGATGTGTTTTTTGTCTTTCTGACATGCTTTTTGGAAAAGTAGGTATTCTTTTTAATTCATGGCTGTGCTTTTTGTATTTCGGACATTCTTTTTGGAAAAGCAACAATTCTTTTTTTCTTCCTGACTGTGCTTTTTGGCTTTCAAACATGCTTTTTGGATAAACGGGCATTTTTTTAGTTCCTGAGTGTACTCTTTGGCTTTAGGACATGCTTTTTGCCAAATCGGGTGTGCTTTTTATTTCATAGGTCTGCTTTTTTCTTTTGGATATACTTTTTGGAAAAGTTGGTGTTCTTTTTAGTTCATGGGTGTGCTTTTTGGCTTTTAGACATGCTTTTTGGAAAAGCGGGTGTTCTTTTTAGTTTCAAGGTGTGCTCTTTGGCTTTCAGACATGCTTTTTGCTAAATTGGGTGTTCTTTTTATTTCATGGGAGTGCTTTTTGGCTTTTGGACATGCTTTTTGGAAAAGTGGGTATTCTTTTTAGTTCCTGTGTGTGCTTTTTGTATTTCGGACATGCTTTTTGGAAAAGAGGGTGTTCTTTTTAGTTTCTGGGTGTCCTTTTTGTATTTTGGACATGCTTTTTGGAAAAGCGAGTGTTCTTTTTAGTCCATGGTTGTGCTTTCTGGCTTTTAGATATGCTTTTTGCAAAATGGAGGGTTCTATTTAGTTCCTGGGTGTGCTTTTTGTATTCCGGACATGTTTTTTTAGAAAAGTGGGAGTTCTTTTTAGTTCGTTGGTTTGCTTTTTGTATTTCGGACATGCTTTTTGGAAAAATGGGTGTTCTTTTCAGTTCCATGCTGTGCTTTTTGGAAATGCGAGTGTTCTTTTTAGTTCTTGGGTGTGCTTTTTGCCTTTCACACATACTTTTTAGTTCCTATGTGTGATTTTTGGCTTTCGGACATGCTTTTTGAAAAAGTGGGGGTTCATTTTAGTTCCTAGGGGTGTTTTTTTTTTTTTTTACGGACATGCTTTTTGGAAAAGCAAGTGTTCTTTTTAGTTCAAGGGTGTGCTTTTTGGCTTTCGGACATGCTTTTTGGAAAAGTGGGTTTTCTTTTTAGTTCCTAGGGGCGCTTTTTGTATTTCGGACATGATTTTTGGAAAAGCAAGTGTTCTTTTTAGTTCCTGGGTGTGTTTTTTTCTTTCGGACATGCTTGTAAGAAAAATAGAGGTTCTTTTTAGTTCCTGGATATGCTTTTTGTATTTCGGACATGCTTTTTGGAAAAGCGAGTGTTCTTTTTATTTCATGGGTAAGCTTTTTGCCTTTCGGACAAGCTTTTTGGAAAAGCGAGTGTTTTTTTTAGTTCCTGGGTGTGCTTTTTCACTTTCAGACAGGCTTTTTGCAAAATCGGGTGTTGTTTTTATTTCATGGGTGTGCTTTTTGGCTTTCGGACATGCTTTTGGGAAAAGCGAGTGTTCTTTTTAGTTCATGGGTATGCTTTTTGCCTTTCGGATATGCTTTTTGGAAAAGCGAGTGTTCTTTTTAGTTCCTGGGTGTAATTTTTGGCTTTTGGACATGCTTTTTTGAAAAGTTGGTGTTCTTTTTAGTTCGTGGGTGTGTTTTTTGTATTTCTAACATGCCTTTAGGAAAGGTGAGTTTTCTTTTTAGTTCATAGGAGTGCTTTTTGACTTTCGGACATGCTTTTTGCAAAATCAGGTGTTCGTTTTAGTTCCTGGGTGTGCTTTTTGTATTTCAGACTTGCTTTTAGTAAAAGCGGGTTTTCTTTTTCATTAATGGGTGTGCTTTTTGGCTTTCAGACGTGCTTTTTGCAAAATTGGGTGTTCTTTTTAGTTCCTAGGTGTTATATTTGGCTTTCGGACATGCTTTTTGGAAAAGTATGTGTTCTTTTTAGTTCCTGGGTGTTCTTTTTGTCTTTTTTGACAAGTTTTTTGGGAAAGTGAGTGTTCTTTTTAGTTCCTATGTGTGCTTTTTGTATTTCGGACCTGCTTTTTGGAAGAGCATGAGTTGTTTTTTGTTCCAGGGTGTGCTTTTGGGCTTTCAGACATGCTTTTTCGAAAAACGGGTGTTCTTTTTAGATCATGGGTGTGCTTCTTTCCTTTCAGACATGTTTTTTTGGAAAAAACGAGTGGTTTTTTAGTTCCCGGGTGTACTTTTATTATTTCGGACATTCATTTTGGAAAAGTGGGTGTTCTTTTTAGTTCCTTGGTGTGCTTTTTGTATTCCGGACATGCTTTTTGGAAATGCAATTGTTCTTTTTATTTCATGGTTGAGCATTTTGCCTTTCGTACATGCTTTTTGGAAACGCAGGTGTTCTTTATTGTTCTTGGGTGTGCTTTTTTCCTTTCGGACATGCTTTTTGGAAAAGTGGGTTTTCAATGTAGTTTCTGGGTGTGCTTTTTGGAAAAGAGGGTGTTCTTTTAGTTCATGGGTGTGCTTTATGCCTTTCGGACATTCTTTTTAGAAAAGAGGGTGTTCTTTTTAGTTTATGGGTGTTCTTTTTGGGTTTCGGACATGCTTTTTGGAAAAGTTGGTGTTCTTTTTAGTTCCTGGGCGTGCTTTTTATATTATAGACATGCTTTTTGGAAAAGCGAGTGTTCTTTTTAGTTCATGGGTGTGCTTTTTGGCTTTCGGACATGCTTTTTGGAAAAGTAGGTGTTCTTTTTAGTTTATTGGTGTGCTTTTTATCTTTCTGACATGCTTTTTAGAAAAGTAGGTGTTCTTTTTAGTTCTTGGGTGTGCTTTTTGGCTTTCAGACATGCTTTTGGAAAAGTGGGTGTTCTTTTTAGTTCCTGGGCGTAATTTTTGGCTTTCGTGCAATCTTTTTGCAAAATCGGGGGTACTTTTTATTTCCTGGGTGTGCTTTTTTTCTTTTGGACATGCTTTTTGGAAAAGTTGGTGTTTTTTTTAGTTCCTAGGTGTGCTTTTTGGCTTTTAGATATGTTTTTTGGAAAAGCGGGTGTTCTTTTTAGTTCCTAGGTGTGCCTTTTGGCTTTCGGACATGCTTTTTGCAAAATCGGGTGTTCTTTTTATTTCATGGGTGTGCTTTTTATCTTTCGGACATGCTTTTTGGAAAATAGGGTGTTCTTTTTATTTCCTGAGTGTGTTTTTTGGCTTTCGGACATGTTTTTTTGAATAGTCGTGTTCTTTTTAATTCCTGGGTGTGCTTTATATATTTCGGAAATGCTTTTTGGAAAAGCGAGTGTTCTTTTTAGTCTATGGGTGTGCTTTTTTACTTTCGGACATGCTTTTTGCAAAATCGAGGGTTCTTTTTAGTTCGTGGGTGTGATTTTTGTCATTCATATATGCTTTTTTGAAAAACTGGTTTTCTTTTTACTTCCTGGGTGTGCTTTTTGTATTTCAGACATGCTTTTTGGAAATGTGGATGTTCTATTTAGTTCGTGGGGTGTGCTTTTAGTATTTCGGACATGCTTTTTTGAAAAACGGGTGTTCTTTTTAGTTCCTTGGTGTGCTTTTTCTATATCAACATGCTTTTTGGTAATACAAGTGTTCTTTTTAGTTCATAGGTGTGCTTTTTGACTTTCTGACAAGCTTTTTGCCTTTCAGACATGCTTTTTGCAAAAGTGTGTGGTCTTTTTAGTTCCTGGGTGTGCTTTTTTGCTTTCAGACATGCTTTTTGAAAAAGTGGGGGTTCTTTTTAGTTTATAGGGGTGCTTTTTGTATTTCAGACATGCTTTTTTGTAAAACGGGTGTTCTTTTTAGTTCCTAGGTGTGCTTTTTTGATTTCGGATATGCTTTCAGGAAAATTGGGGGTTCTTTTTTTTTCCTAGGGGTGCTTTTTGTATTTCGGACATGCTTTTTGGAAAAGCGAGTGCTCTTTTTAGTTCATGGGTGTGCTTTTTGGCTTCCGTACATGCTTTTTGGAAAAGCGGGTGTTCTTTTTTGTTTCTAGGTGTGCTTTTTGGCTTTCGGACATGCATTTTATAAAAGTGGGTGTTCCTTTTAGTTCTTGGGTGTGCTTTTTGTATTTCGAACATGCTTTTTGCAAAATCGGGTGTTCTTTTTAATTCCTGGATGTGCAAACACGGGTGTTCTTTTTAAAAAGCGGATGTTCTTTTTTGTTCCTGGGTGTGCTTTTTGGCTTACGGACATGCTTTTTTGAAAAGTGGGTTTTCTTTTTAGTTCCTGGGGGCGCTTTTTGTATTTCGGACATGATTTTTGGAAAATCGAGTGTTCTTTTTAGTTCCTAGGTGTGCTTTTTGTATTTCAAACATTCTTTTTGTAAAAGCAAGAGTTCTTTTTTGTTTTTAGGTGTGCTTTTTGGCTTTCAGACATGCTTTTTAGAAAAAACGAGTGTTCATTTTAGTTCATGGGTGTGCTTTTTTACTTTCAGACATGCTTTTTGGAAAAGTAGGTGATCTTTTCAGTTCATGGGTGTGCTTTTTGTCTTTTTGACATGCTTTTTGGAAAAGTGGGTGTTCTTTTTAGTTCTTGGGTGTGCTTTTTATATTTAAGACATTCTTTTTGGAAAAGCAAGAGTTCTTTTTTGTTCCTAGGTGTGCTTTTTGGCCTTCATACATGCTTTTTGGAAAAACGAGTGTTCTTTTTAGTTTCTGGGTGTGTTTTTTTGTTTTCGAACATACTTTTTGTAAAATCAGGTGTTCTTTTTATTTCATAGGTGTGCTTTTTGGCTTTCGGACATGCGTTTTGGAAAAATGGGTGTTCTTTTTAATTCCTGAGTGTGCTTTTTGTATTTCAGACATGCTTTTTTGAAAAGTGGGTGTTCTTTTTAGTTTGTGGGTGTGCTTTTTGTATTTCGAATATGCTTTTTGAAAAAGCGGGTGTTCTATTTAGTTCTTTGGTGTGCTTTTTGTATTTCAGACATGATTTTTGAAAATGCTAGTGTTCTTTTTAGTTCATGGGTGTGCTTTTTGCCTTTCGGGCATGCTTTTTACCTGGCGGACATGCTTTTTGGAATAGCGGATGTTCTTTTTAGTTCTTGGGTGAGCTTTTTGGCTTTCGGACATACTTTTTGAAAAAGTAGGGGTTCTTTTTAGTTCCTTAGGGTGGTTTTTATATTTCAGATATGCTTTGTTTAACCGGGTGTTTTTTTTAGTTCATAGGTGTGCTTTTTTGATTTTTGATAGGCGTTTAGGAAATTTTGGGGTTCGTTTTAGTTCCTAAGGGTGCTTTTTGTATTTCAGACATGCTATTTGGAAAAGCGAGTGTTCTTTTTAGGTTATGGATGTGGTTTTTTGCTTTCATACATGCTTTTTGTAAAATCGGGCGTTCTTTTTAGTTCTTGGATGTGCTTTTTGTATCTCGGACATGCTTTTTGGAAAAGCTAGTGTTCTTTTTAGTTTATGGGTGTGCTTTTTGGCTTTCGAACACGCTTTTTGGAAAAACGAGTGTTCTTTTTAGTTCATGGGTGTGCTCATTGTATTTCGGACATGCTTTTTGGAAAAGCATGAGTTGTTTTTTGTTCTAGGGTGTGCTTTTTGGTTTTTAGACATGCTTTTTCGAAAAATGGGTGTTCTTTTTAGTTCATGGGTTTGCTTTTTTACTTTTAGATATGCTTTTTGGAAAACCGGGTGGTCTTTTTTGTTCCTGGGTATACGTTTTTGTATTTCGGACATGCATTTTGGAAAAGTGGGTGTTGTTTTTAGTTCCTTGGTGTGCTTTTTGTATTTTAGAAATGCTTTTTGGAAATACAAGTATTTTTTTAGTTCATGGGTGTGCTTTTTGCCTTTCGGACATGCTTTTTGGAAAAGCGGGTGTTCTTTTTAGTTCTTGGGTGTTCTTTTTTTCTTTCGGACATGCTTTTTGGAAAAGTGGACTTTCAGTGTAGTTCCTGGGTGAGCTTTTTGTATTTTAAACATGTTTTTCGGAAAAGCGAGTGTTCTTTTTATTTCATGGGTGTTCTTTTTACCTTTCGGACATGCGTTTTGGAAAAGAGGGTGTTCTTTTTGGTTCCTGGTTGTTCTATTTGCCTTTAGCACATGCTTTTTGGAAAAGTGGGTGTTCATTTTAGTTCCTGAGGATGCTTTATGTATTATGGACATCCTTTTTGGAAAAGCAAGTGGTCTTTTTAGTGAATGGGTGTGCTTTTTGGCTTTCGGACATGCTTTTTGGAAAAGTGGGTGTTCTTTTTAGTTCCTAGGTGTGCTTATTGTATTTCGGACATTCTTTTTGGAAAAGTAGGAGTTCTTCTTTGTTCTTAGGTGTGCTATTTGGCCTTCATACATGCTTTTTGGAAAAGCGAGTGTTCTTTTTAGTTCATGGGTATGCTTTTTGGCTTTCAGACATGTTTTTTGGAAACGTGGGTGTACTTTTTTTTTCATGGGTGTGCTTTTTGGCTTTCGGACATCCTTTTTGGAAAAGTGGGTGTTCTTTTTTATTCTTGGGTGTGCTTTTTGTATTTTGAACATGCTTTTTGGAAATTTGGGTGTTCTTTTTAGTTTGTGGGTGTGCTTTTTGTATTTCGGACATGCTTTTTGGAAAAGCGGGTGTTCTTTTCAGTTCCTTGGTCTGCTTTTTGTATTTCGGACTTGATTTTTGGAAATGCGAGTGTTCTTTTTAGTTCATGGGTGTGCTTTTTGCTTTTCGGACATGCTTTTTGCCTATCAGACATGCTTTTTAGAAAAGCGGGTGTTCTTTTTATTTCCTGGATGTGCTTTTTGGCTTTCAGACATGCTTTTTATAAAAGCGAGTGTTCTTTTTTGTTCAGGGGTGTGCTTTTTGGCATTCAGATATGCTTTTTTGGAAAAGTGGGTGTTCTTTTTAGTTCCTTGGTGCATTTTTTATATTTCAGATTTGCTTTTTGGAAAAGCGAGTGTTCTTTTTACTTCATAGGTGTGCTTTTTGGCTTCCGAACATGATTTTTAGCATTCGGACATGCTTTTTTGAAAAGCCGGTGTTCTTTTTAGTTTCTAGTGTGCTTTTTATGTTTCAAACATGCTTTTTGGTTAAGCAAGTGTTCTTTTTAGTTCATCGGTGTGTTTTTTGGCTTTCGGACGTGCTTTTTGGAAAAGCGGGTGTTCTTTTTAGTCAGGGGTGAGCTTTTTGGCATTCGGACATGTTTTTTGGGAAAAGCTGGTGTGTTTTTTAGTTCTTTAGTGCGCTTTTTGTATTTCAGACTTGCTTTTGGGAAAAGCGAGTGTTCTTTTTACTTCGTGGGTGTGCTTTTTGGCTTTCGGACACGATTTTTGGAAAATCGGGTGTTCTTTTTAGTTCAATAATGTGATTTTTGGCATTCAGATATAATTTTTGGAAAAACGTGTTATTTTTAGTTCATGGGTGTGCTTTTTGTATTTTGGACATGTTTTTTAGAAAAGCGAGTGTTATTTTTGGTTCATGGGTGTGCTTTTTGTATTTCAGACTTGCTTGTTGGAAAAGCGAGTGTTCTTTTTAGTTTATAGGTGTGTTTTTTGGCCTTCGGACATGCTTTTTGGAAAAGCGGGTGATCTTTTTAGTACCTGGGTGTGCTTTTTGTCTTTCTGACATGCTTTTTGGAAAAGTGGGTTTTCTTTTTAGTTCTTGGGTGTGCTTTTTGTATTTTCGACATGCCTTTTGTAAAAGCATGAGTTCTTTTTAGTTTCTGGTTGTGCTTTTTGGCTTTCGTACATGCTTTTTGGAAAAGTGGGAGTACTTTTTAGTTCCTAGTTGCGGTTTTTGTATTTCAGACATTCTTTTTGGGAAAACAGGAGTTCTTTTTTATTTCTAAGTGTGCATTTTGGCTTTTTGGCTTTCAGACATGCTTTTTGGAATAGCGGATGTTCATTTTTGTTCCTGAATGTGCTTTTTTACTTTCGGACATTGTTTTTAGAAAAGCGGGTGTTTTTTTTTTTGTTCCTAGGTGTGCTTTTTTGCTTTCGGACATGCTTTTTGGAAAGGCTGGTGTTCTTTTAGGTTCCTGGGTGTACTTTTTTGCTTTCGAACATGCTTTTTAGTAAAATGGGTGTTCTTTTTAGTTCCTAGGAGTGCTTTTTGTATTTTGGACATGCTTTTTAGAAAAGCAGATGTTCTTTTTTTTTTCTTGGGTGTGCATTTTGTCCTTCGGACATGTTTTTTTTGAAAAAAATGGGTGGTCTTTTTAGTTTATAGGTGTGCTTTTTGTATTTCGAACATGCTTTTTGGAAAAGTGAGTGTTCTTTTTACTTCATATGTGTGCTTTTTGGCTTTCGGACATGCTTTTTGGAAAAGTGGTTGTTCTTTTTAGTTCCAGGTATGCTTTTTGTCTTTCTGACATGCTTTTTGGAAAATTGGGTGTTTTTTTTAGTCCATGGGTGTGCTTTTTGTATTTTGGACATGGTTTTTTGAAAAGCATGATTTCTTTTTTTTTTTCCTGGGTGTGCTTTTTTGCTTTCGGATATACATTTTGGAAAAATGTGTGTACTTGTTAGTTCGTAATTGTGGTTTTTGTATTTCGGATATGCTTTTTGGAAAAGCAGGAGTTCTTTTTTGTTCCTGGGTGTGTTTTTTATCTTTCGGACATGCTTTTTAGAAAAGCGGGTGTTCTTTTTAGTTCATGGGTGTGTTTTTTGTCTTTCTAACATGCTTTTTGGAAAAGTGAATGTTCTTTTTAGTTCCTAGGTGTGCTTTTTGGCTTTCGGACATGCTTTTTGGAAAATCAGGTGTTCTTTTTCTTTCATGGGTGTCACTTATGGCTTTTGGAAATTCTTTTTGGAAATGTGGGTGTTCTTTTTAGTTCCTAGGTGTGCTTTTTAGAAAAGTGGGTGTTGCTTGTAGTTCCTAGGTGTGCTTTTTGTATTAGGACATATTTTTTGGAAAAGCTAGTGTTCTTTTTATTTCATAAGTGTGTTTTTGGGCATTCAGACAAGATTTTTGGAAAAGTGGATATTCTTTTTAGTTCAAGGGTGTGCTTTTTGGCTTTCGGACATGTTCTTTGGAAAAGCAGGTGTTCTTTTTAGTTCCTGGGTATGCTTTTTGTCTTTCTGACATGCTTTTTGGAAAAGTAGGTGTTCTCTTTAGTTCCTGCGTGTGCTTTTTTTCTTTCTGACATGCTTTTTGAAAAATTAGGTGTTCTTTTTAGTTTATGGGTGTGCTTTTTGTATTTCGAACATGTTTTTTTGAAAAGCATGAGATCTTTTTTGTTCATGGGTGTGCGTTTTTGCTTTCGGACATACTTTTTGGAAAAGCGGGTGTTCTTTTTAGTTCCTAAGTGTATTTTTTTGGTTTCGGACATGCTTTTTGGAAAAACGGGTGTTCTTTTAGTTCCTGGGTGTGTTTTTTCTCTTTTTGACATGCCTTTTGAAAAAGTAGGTATTCTTTTTAGTTCCTGGGTGTGCCTTTTGTCTTTCTGACATACTTTTTTGGAAAAGTGGGTGTTCACTTTAGTTCCTGGGTGTGTTTTTTTTCTTTCTAACATGCTTTTTGGAAAATTAGTTGTTCTTTTTAGTTAATGGGTGTGCTTTTTGTATTTCGGACATGTTTTTTGGAAAAGCATGAGATCTTTTTAGTTCCTGGGTGTGCTTTTTGTCTTTCTGACATGCTTTTTGGAAAAGTGGGTTTTCTTTTTAGTTCTTGGGTGTGCTTTTTGTATTTTCGACATGCCTTTTGTAAAAGCATGAGTTCTTTTTAGTTTCTGGGTGTGCTTTTTGGCTTTCGTACATGCTTTTTGGAAAAGTGGGAGTACTTTTTAGTTCCTAGTTGCGGTTTTTGTATTTCAGACATTCTTTTTGGGAAAACAGGAGTTCTTTTTTATTTCTAAGTGTGCGTTTTGGCTTTTTGGCTTTCAGACATGCTTTTTGGAATAGCGGATGTTCATTTTTGTTCCTGAATGTGCTTTTTTACTTTCGGACATTGTTTTTAGAAAAGCGGGTGTTTTTTTTTTTTGTTCCTAGGTGTGCTTTTTTGCTTTCGGACATGCTTTTTGGAAAGGCTGGTGTTCTTTTAGGTTCCTGGGTGTGCTTTTTTGCTTTCGAACATGCTTTTTAGTAAAATGGGTGTTCTTTTTAGTTCCTAGGAGTGCTTTTTGTATTTTGGACATGCTTTTTAGAAAAGCCAAAAAGCAGATGTTCTTTTTTTTTCTTGGGTGTGCATTTTGTCCTTCGGACATGTTTTTTTTGAAAAAAATGGGTGGTCTTTTTAGTTTATAGGTGTGCTTTTTGTATTTCGAACATTCTCTAGTGTATCTGTGGGAGGTGAATATCCTTCTTCCACACATATCCACACATGCTCATCCATGTCTGATAAAAAGAATTCCATCTAACTTTCCAAGAGGAATAGTTATCCTTGGTGAGCAATGGTGGTTCAAAGATCAACACACCCTCTAATCTCTCAAAGTCATATATAGTGTTTGAGTAAAATGGATGCAAATGTATGAATTCCAAAAATCACAAAAAATGCACAACACACCAAAATGAGCAAAGGATCATCTAAGTATATCTAGGAACCCGCTCTGATACCAATTGAAACTAATAATGCACGGTGTGTATAAAACTATCTAGAGGGGGGTGAATAGATTTTATCCGATATTACCCAATTTTTGTGATTAATCAATATTCCGAAAATGCCCCTATCTAGTCAATAACATATCAAGTGTACTAAGTGCAGAATTATAAATAACACAAGATATTTACGTGGAAACCCTCACGGAAAAACCACAGGCTGGTAAGTGCGCCACACTTGAACCTCGAATCCACTAATTGTGATAACGTTCACAACCTAATCCCGGTATGTAACCCTCTACCACTACTCGCAGGCCTGTAAAAGTGGACCTAATCCAATTGCTCAATCCTCGCAATCACTACTTGTAATGATGTTCACATCTTAGGTTGACCTTAACCATGCTCGAACTATAACCCACCACTACTACTCGCAAGCCTGTAATAGCAATCCTAGATCAAGACTTGATTCTCTGAAGAGATTATATACCCTAAGTGAATATGCAAAGTTATCCAAATATGCAAATAGAGCTAGGGTGCACTATATGCTTATCTAGGATGATAATATGGCAATTAACACAATCCTAGATATCAAAAGCTAAATGACATGTCATAAAGCTTAGCTATGTAGAGGATGACCAATCCCACTTACAGTAGCTATCAAAAAAAATCTCAATCATTTTAATGAGATAAATTAACTAGATGTATATATCAATCATGAAATCCTAGCTATCAAAAAACAATCTCTATCATGCAATGAGATAATTATCTAGATGATATATAAACAATAAAACCTAGCTATCACAAAATAACCCAATCAACACATAATCTCAATCTTGTATGTAGAAATTACTCTTAAGAACATACAAATAATAAATGAGATAAATTGATAAGTAAAAACACTAATTATGTAAGATAATAGTATTCAACATATCATACCATGTGTGTTGAAGAAGATCCATGCATTAGCATATGCTAGATAAGCCTAGATGATTCTTAGATGATGATTTATGCATATGGAAATGGGTTTGGAGAGTTAAAGAAGCAATCTTGGTGCTTTCTCTCACTAGAGAACTCTTAATCTCTCTTTAGGGTTTTGTATATTTTGTTCCTTGAATACAAATGAGAGAAAAAGATGTATTTATAGTGCTAAGATGATAGCTCTATAAATTACGTGACTTGCCCTTCAAAAATGAGCCAAATCGAACTCCAAATAAGTGAGATATGTCCAAATTACGAAACAGGGTTAGGAGTCAGGTTTGCCGCGGTCTAGGTGCCACGGTCAGCTAAGACAGATTTGAGACCGCAGCAAATTGCTGTCACTAGCATGCTGCTGTTGGTCAACCGCGGCACTTGAACTGCGGCGAAGCATCACAACACAAAGCTTGATTTTCAAGCGACTCAAAAAATGACCAACGACATCGAAACCTTTCATATGATATATTGTTGGAAAGGTATGGAAGTCTACTTTCTAATCCAATTATGGAATGACATTTTGAATTCTATAGAAAAATTTATGGTCCATTGAGTGACCAATGGTCAAATTCTGATAACAGCAATGATGCCTTGTTTTAGTGGTCACTTTGAAGATTTCAAAACCAATCCAAACGGTCATGAAATATTAAGAATAATATACCGTTGGAAGGGTATGGGTGTCTAGTTTGCTCAAAAATTTACAAAACTCAATTTCAATCTTTTTATAAAAAGTTATGGTCACAAGACCATACAAAGGTCAGTTTTGAAAAATATTTAAATCATTGAAATCCAATCTTTTGAAACTAGACACTTTACTCCAAATAATCAAACCAAATCTAACACTTATCCAAGAGAAGAATAAAATCTTCTCAAGTGGTCAACCATCGCGCTAAGACATGCACACCATCATGAAAGCGCGTATGTTTCCGATCATCTTCGGGAAATGAATTACACCACACTTAAGACTAACATGAAGTGCAAGTGTGGGAAGTGAATACATCCTAATGCTTTACATGTCATGGCATTGACATTGAACAAGGTGCACTCAATTAAAACATGCATGAATAGAATTCATGACCTTGCATCCTAATGCCTAAACATATCATGGCATTTCAATGAACAAGATGCAATCATTTAAACATGCATGAAGAGACTTTATGGCTTTGCATCCTAATGCCTAAAAATGTTATGGCATTTCAATGAACAAGATGCAATCATTTAAACATGCATGAAGAGACTTCATGGCTTTGCATCCTAATGCCTAAACATGTTATGACATTTCAATGAACAAGATGCAATCAATTAAAACATGCAAGAAGAGATGTTCAAGAACATGTATGCACTCATATAAAACACACAAGATACAAGAATAAGATATATGCATGAGTTGTGTGTGTATGCAACTAGATCTCTTCAAAGCAAGAAAGCACTAGAATATACATTTGGTGCTTCTTCTCTTAAGGTCTTGAGAGGGCTTGGTTGTGCAAATCACCAACCATCAAATGCCTAAGCTACCCTTACATCAAGCCCCAATATGTGGTTTGTCCATGAAATAAGCCAATCAATAAATGGGAATCCTTACATACTTGATTTATGTCTATGAAATTCAAACAAATTCATTCAATTTAATTCTATAGAATACAATATGGCGATGGTATAGAAATTCATACAAATTAATGAGTCATGGTTAAACCATGGCATACAAGCAGTCACCAAAGTGGGATCCGCCAAGCTTGGTACAAGTGCCGAAATTCATCCAATTTAATCTTCATTGCAATTAATACTTTACCAGTGTAACGGTGTTCTTGTGTTTTTGGTATACACAACAACATTATAGCCTGTTAGGGAGGAGGGTTCAATGTTAGTTCTTGGAATAATTGAAAAGTTAAGCATTGTTCGGAATTCAAAAAATAGCTAACGATAACTCTTTAGTCCAATAATATAAAGATGAATATGAGTTGAACCGTAAATACATGTTTACTATTCAAGCTACTGATGGTCATAGTTGTATATATTCATATTTGCTCTCAATTTGTCAATGGTATAAAAATTTGTAAGATACTTTCTAACAATTGAAATTATTTGTTATATAAAAATTATATATATATATATATATGTGTATGCAAATATAGATTGACTGGTGTATCAAATTTTGTTCATTCCAATTTCAAAGGTTTTTTTTGTTATAATTAGCTATAATTAGCTACTCTCTGATCAGTTGTTCTTGTGATAACAAATTCATGACCTTGATACCTAGAACCATGTTGATACCAAGCCCATGCTGCTGCTTTTACTATTGATAAGTCAGAGATAACAAATCCATTAAAGTCCATGGATGTCTAAACAAATCCATAAAAATCTGAGATATATGTCTAAACAAATCAATGAAAGTCCATGTGGATTTATAAAAGTTTGTAGAAAACCATGAAAATCTGTCACTTAAAAAATGTCTTTAAATGTCCTCAAGAATCCTAATAAAAAATAAAAATAACAATATGAATAAATTTAGATATATATAATATTGCCGAGTCTTTAAATCATCATGACGTTAAATATATTGCCAAGTCTATTTATCTGACAAAAACCTCCACTTTGAATGTGTCAAAAGCAAACCAAGGACTACAAAACAAAAGAAGATTGATCCATTTTCTTGGTTGCCAAGCTGTGAAATACCTACAAGGTTATACTAAAGAACCCGGGAGGGGAGGGAGGGAGGGAGGGAGTTGGGGGGAGGGGGGGGGGGGGGGTGAAGGGGTTGACACTTTATTTTTAAAACTCTTTCGAGGCTTTTGTCAAACACTTGGCGATCATACAAATCAACCTTTAATATGGTTGCTATAAGAAAACAATTATCCCGTGTAGGCTCAATTCACCACCCTTTGTCTACAAAACATATAACAAGAGACAATGTATCTCATATACAAATATGTTCAATGCAAAGAAAATTCCTCAAGTTGTACTTCAAATGTTACAATGTAAATTCACTAAATAGAACTTTACAACTTGATATAGAACTTCACAAGATACAATGTTCAAACACTACAAAAGATACAAGAGAATGTTTGTATTTTAATCTTTAAAAAGAATCTTGTGTACAAGGATGTGAAGAAATAAAATCTAAACAAGATACAATTGATCACACATACAAATATAAAGAGATAGGGATAGAGTCATTTGACACATCATTTTTATGTGGCAAAACTTCCGAAGAGGAAACATCCACGATTTGAATCCACAACCATTGGCAAACTATATCCCAATATGTCGAATAAAAGATACACCCTCAAAGGTGACCAATCCCATGATACACTCTCTAAGATATCCTTTCTACTCTACCCTCGGGTCTAGTGAAACACTTTGCCTACTTCCTATCCAAGATGAAAGTAACTTCCTATCATATCTCTAGGAATTTTCCATGCATGACTATCTGGATTGTCCCAATCCTAGCCAAGACTTCTTGCTTAACTATCTGAATCCTCCCAATTCTGGTCAAGACTTCCTTGGTTAACTATCCGGACTAGTTAAGACTTCCCATAGGACTTCCTAATTATGATCAATGAATGTAAAATGCAAACGAGCACTCAACATAGAATATGAGGTCAACACATCCTATGGGAACTAGACATAGTCATGAAAGATCACACATAAAAATTGTTTAGTTACTATACATAAACGAAAACCTAGAACATGTGAATCACCAAAACACACTTAACTTCTAGATTTATCTAGGCAACTAAAGCTTGAAACAAAACTAAACATTAAGCACATATTCAAGACTTTAGTATTAAAACAAAAATACTAGATTCACAAGATATGATCAATCAAAACTTTAGAAATCATTTAGAGCACATATCCACAAAATAATCAATTAAAATCCTAATAGGCTCTAAATATAAAATTAAATGTGCTAATCTTAGATAAATTCAACTAATGAGTCCTAGCACATGATAAGGCTATCAATCATCAAAATAAATCACAAATAGCCCTAGGTTATAAGCTAGTCACAATACAACACACAGACATGTGAAATCTTAGATTTGTGAAAACCTAGACCACATTCAAGTCTCTAATTAAACAAATCTAGCTTATAATTGAAATTTTATCTCTCATAAATATTTTTCCAAGTAACATACATGAAAATAGAAAGAAGACCTAAGGTAATTCAACATTTGAAAGTGCAAAACATAAAGGATAATCAAATACCTTGTCTAATTCAAGTGCAGTCATGAAATTGGTGATAACCACCAGAAATATTGAACAAAAGACTTCAAGGTTGCTTGGAGATGATAGAAGACTTCAAGATGAAAATTCATTTGAATCACTCAGTTTCGAGTTGAAATGAGTGAGATATGGTGATTTTAAGTTGAGAGAAAATTGGAGAGAAAATTCTGCACAAGTCTTCTTCTTTTGAAAAAAGAGAGGGATAGGGAATTTAAAGGAGGGAGGTGATGAGGAGAGAAGGGGAAAAATGGGCAAGCCATGGCACCACTCCACGTCAGCTCCCTATGGAAGGGGTGCCAATGGCTATTTGCCATTCTTCTCTTCCCACATGAACCTCTTTCGTTCTTCGACTGTTCTCTGGCCTCTGAACTTCAAATTCGAATCTTTTTTGGATTACGAACCATAACTTTCTCATGCACATAGATGACTATGAAACTTTGACTAAAAACTAGGAATTCGTAAGTGCCTCTGAGTTGATTGGCTCATATGGACAAACCACATTTTGGGGTTTGAATTGTAAGGGTAGTTTAGGTGATTGAGGATCAAGATCAAAGGCCCTTTTCAAGACCTCAAGTTGATAAGCACCAAAGATAAAATTGTAAGTGCTTACTTACATTAAAGAGATAGTTGCACATACTCACAACTCATGCATTTGTTTAACTCTTGTATGTTGTGTGTCTATTTTGTGTGCATTAATGTTCATTAATCTCTCTTCTTGCATGTTTATATGATTGCATCTTGTATGTCAAATGTCATGTCATGTTTAGACTTAGGATTGCATACAATGTGTAAGGCGCTGTACAAAGCGCTGTTGATAGCGCTGTACATACAGCGCCCAACCCAGACCCGGTGGAATTGGGTTTTACACATATCAGACCTGATGCATTTTTTCATGTTTTTCTTAAAGGCGCTATACGGCCGCTATATAGAAGCGATGTACGTACAACACCTATCTGAAACCCGAGAGAATAGAGCATTGGCGCTGTACATAAGCGTTGTACGTACAGTGCCCAAGGCAAATACAGGGTCATTTTTTTCAAAATGACTACACATCATTTAGTCACCCTATATATATGCCTCTTTCATCTTAGGTCGTTTTTAAGAGTTCCAAACACATATTTTTCCATTATAACACATTTCAAGAGAAAAATTCACAAGAACTCACCTTTATACACTCAAAGTCATTCCTTTATGCATCAAAGTTCATATATCATCATCTATGACCATATAGGATGCATCCATGCATGGTTTTACATCATCACATCTTGCTTAGTAAGATTCTCACTAATTTCATCTAATTTTAGTGTCTTTCTTAACAAGTCATCTCTTTATTCACTTGTATGTTTTTAGATCATATGCTAGATACAAGATTGAGATTGTTTATGATGAATTGATTAAGTGTTGTATTGTGATAGCTTTCTAGGTTTTGGTTAATCTTGATTAGCTAAGCTATTTGACATGTCATTTAGCTATTGATATCTAGGAATGAATTAATTGTCATATTATCATTCTAGATAAGCATCTAAGGTTCCCTAGCTTTGTTTGCTCTTTGAATATCATCATATAGTCACATAGGACATTTATCTCTTCATTGAGAAGTAAGTCTTATGTAGCTTCCGGGATTAGGTAGCGTAAATCACAAGCAATTGGACTAGGTTCACTTATACCGGGATTAGGTATTGGTTGTGTGTTACATACTAGGATTAGGTTGTAATCACTTCACCATTAATGGATTCGAGGTTTGTGTGTGGCACACATAACAGCCCGTGGTTTTTCCTGTGAGGGTTTCCACGTAAATATCTTGTGTTATTTATAATTCCACACTTATTACACTTTATATTTTATATTGACTAGATAAGGATATTTTCAGAATATTAACTTATAACGAAAATTGGATAAAATCTGATAAAATCTATTCACCCCTCTAGATTAATATTGAGCATACCACTAATTTGTTTTAATTGGTATTAGAGCGGGTTCCTAGATATACTTAGGTGATCCTTTGCTCTTTTTGGTGTGTTTTGCATTTTGTGTGATTTTTGATCATTCATACATTTGCATTCATTTCATTCATTCATAAACACTATAAGTGGAAACGGTGGAAATGATGGTGGCAAAGAGGGTGCTTCTAGCACGAGACCTCCCCTTCTCACCAGGCAAAATGGAGTCGTATATTTGCCAAATCCATGATAGGGCATGGATGGCAGTTGAAGATGGCTACACATCACCAATGATGACTGCTACGAGTGGAGGAGAGGATGTGCTCAAACCAAAGGCTCAATGGAATGTGCAAGAGTTTGAGTCATCAAAATGGAATAGGAAGGCAATGTATGCCATCCTAGGTGCAATGGACGAAAATCAATACAAATTGATTCAAAACACTAGGATAGCTAAGGAGGCATGGGACATCCTAGAGGTTGCACATGAGGGAACCGAAGTGGTTAAGGACTCTAAGCTTCAAGTCCTCCAAACTCAATTCGAGATGCTAATGATGGAGGAGAATAAGTGCTTCAATGATTTTGGGATCAAGTTGATGGACATAGTCAATCAAATTCATCAACTTGGTGATCCATATTCGGATAGGAGAATCAAGCAAAAGATTATGGGATCCTCCCCGAAAGATTTGAGTCCAAGGTAACGGCTTTAGAAGAGAATAACACCTACAAGGATATGAAGCCGAGTGAGGTGATTGCGAGGCTTCTAGCTTATGAGTCTAGAAAGGGTCCTACATCCACTCCTCCTAAAAATCAAAAGGGAATTGTTTTAAAAGCCTCCAAAGATGAAAAAGAGGAGAATGATAACTCAGACGAAGAAATGGCCTTGTTAATGAGAAGGTTTAAGAAATTCTATAAGTCTAAGAAGAAGGGATTTGGATCCAAAGGTCAAGACTTCAAGAAAAAGACTCCCTACAAGAAGTTTGAGCCTAGGCAAGAAAGGACCGAAAAGAAAGGGGTCTAATGTTATGAGTGTGGTGGCATAGGACACTTTGCCTTCGATTGTGCTAATCACAATATCAAGAAGAAAGGGAAAGTAATGGTCGCCATATTGAGTTGGAGTGATGACTCTAATGAAGGAGATGAGTTTTCGGATGATGAAGAACTCATGGCTAACTTTATAGCCTTTACTTCTTCTCACAAGAGCAAAAGAACTAGTGAAGAAAACAGTGAAAGTCAAGTAGAAATTAACTCAAGTGATTATTGCTCTTCATCTCTTTCCACAAATGGAAATGTTGATAGGATGGATCTCCAAGACTACATGATGAAGTTTGATAGTTCAAGGTTAAAGAACAAGAGAGAAATTAGGAGATTAAAGGAAGAAAACCTAGAACTCTCAACACAAGTTGACCACTTAAGTGAAGAAGTGGTGAGAACCATGGAGAGTGAAGATAAGCTGAGAAAGGAATTAGACTTATCTAAGAAGAGTGAAAAGGGGTTGAAGAGGGAGCTTGAAGATGCTAGAAAGTTGATAGCCAAGGTGGACTTTAGCATTAGAAAACTTGACCACATGTTAAAAGTTGGAAAGAGGCCAAGTGACAAGAGGGGTCTTAGGTTTGAGGAGTGGATGTAGTTTGTATACTCAACAAAATACATTTTATGTGTTCATTTTGAAAACCTTGTTTAACCACTAGAAAAACAACTTAAGATATAAAATTAGTAATGTGGTAAGTAGAGTTCGTTCCACAAGGAATTGAAGTAATATGTTGAATAATTAACTAGTCCTAAATGCAATTAAGCAAATCATAGTAGGTGGATAATGTGTGGTTTGATAAACCATAAAACATGCAAGTAAATTAAATGACAATAATATAAAGAGAAGTTGAATGGATAGGAATCCAATATCAACAATACTAGATAATAGAATGAGTTTAAACAATTAAAATAGATACTAGGGGATTGATGGAATTGCATATGGGAATGGGTAATGTTTTCTAAGCCACTTTAATGGACCAATCTCTATATGTTAACCAATTGATTTCTAGGATGTGTTTAGGTCATAAATATGAACCCTAAACATCTTCCCACCAAAATGCCTAACCGAATAAGGAAAGGGGGTCAAGGTGGGATTGGTTGGTTACAAATATAGGTTTAGAGTAATGCGGTTGATATACTTTCCATTAATCTATCCTATTCATTGGATTCTTAATCACACAAGGGTGTCAATCTAATAATGATCGCATAATATATTATTCTAAACAAGATTATGATTAACAAGTTGGTATACAAGTCAATTACATAGTGAATAGAATCTAATGATAAAATAAATAGAACACAAATAGAGATTCAATACAAAAGCTTAAGCAAATACCCACAATCAAATGCTCCTCACATCCATCCCCTAAATTAGGGGTTTAATTACACATAGTTACAAACAAATAGAAAACAAGTAATGGATAAGGAAATCACCCATGTGCCTCCTTCTTTAATGCTTGCTCCTTCCTTTCCTTTGTTGATCCTAATGCAAAGAGTAAGAGAAGAAGATGTGTCTTTTATTGCAAAACGGACCGTATTTGCTTGGGCGGTTTGCTTTGGGCCTGCATTTGGGGTGCACTTGGTAGAGAACTGGGGCGTGCACAAGCTTCACTTTAAGGCAGTCGGACCAACGCTTGGGCCTGTTCTGGGCTTGTGAGTTTTGGGCTGATTGAGTTGCCCACCTAATTGAAATGCATTGTTTCATTAGCTGTTTGCGTGGTAAATTGCAATTTGGCCCCTGTATTCTTATAATATCACATTAACTTCAATCCTTCCCCCATTAATTACACTTTTACCCTTGATTCTCCAATATTACTTCAATGCCCTTAAACTTTGTAAATTCCTGAATATACTTAATTAAAAATATTGAAACACAAGGAAAGGCCTGAGAATCAAGCATAAAGAGACAAGAATGAGGGCCAAAATCATACCAATTTTGGATTGATCAAATACCCCCAAACCTATCTTTTGCTAGTCCTCGAGCAAAACAATCACAAATCAACCCCAAAGACATGCATCAAGACATTTCAAAGGATTTTAATAAAGCTCTAACTCATCCAAGCAAGGTTTTACTTATCATGATCAATATTCGAAACCAAAATGAAGAGATTACAACAATGATGAAGTAGTGAGGACTTATACATGTAAGCAAATGTTAAGTAAAGATTAAGAGCATGCCACTCTAGATATGATTGTACGTAATGCTACCTTACATTCAAAATGCCAAAGCTTCAAAGCAAAGATGTTATTCGGTTTAGAATGTAATTCTCCTTGATATATAATCCTCACTGAATTCTCTCTTTTCTTCTCATTGATTCCTTGGTTTCACTCAAAATACATATATAATATGAATTCATGTCGTGGATATCTAACTGATTGAACATGATCATTTTTAAAACGTAATTTTTGGAAATTAAGTCTCATGAATGAATGGAATTGCAAACCATGAATTAGAAAGAACATGCATCAACCCAAATTCACAAGTGGACATCCCTAAAAATCATTAAGGTCTTTCTTTGGTTGTAACGGGGCCTTAGGTGAATGGTGAATCAAAAACATAGGCAATAGATAACAAGGAACCCAATGATTTACCTAAGACATATTGTAATTATGAGTTCCAATTCCGTTCACACATTTGTTCACACCCTTAGCGTCCATTGCTTACAATATTACTTCAATTGCAAATTCTCTACTGAAACTTTTTATTGAGTAGCTCTTTCAATTCTTATCCCTCTATTTATGCCAATTGTGCCCAATTCATAGTTCTCTTTTTATTCTTTTCTTGGCTTTGCCTTTCTTTTTCTTTTATTTTCTTTTTGTTTTTTTTTTTTTTTGCTTTTCTTTTTCTTTGCTTTTCATTTTCTTTTCATCCACTCTTACATTTCAATACTCTTTTACACAAATTTACATGCCTAGGTACATGTATCAACATTTTCTTTTAAAAGAGCTTACATCCATATCCTAAGCCTTAGCAAATCATTTGGTCAAGGTAAGTCAATTATGTAGGCTATATGGTTCATTTAGATGTGGTTCAAAAATGAAAAGCTTAGGATGTGTTTTGGCTTCAAAAGGGGCTTGGGAGCACACACATTTGAGGGTATGGAAGTATTTAGGCCAATTTACGGTTTTTCACATTCATTGCCTAACGTCATTTCTAAAGGTTTGTCCACAAGCAAATCAAAGCATACACAAGCAGTCCATAATATTCTATGACATGCAATATTTAAGTGCAAATGAGACCTATATATGCTTGAATAAGTGTTTGAGAGTGAGTGTTTAAAGAGTGAATATTTGACAACTCAAAATACGCTTTTTAAGGCCGTGTTTGTGATCCTCACGGGAATCTCCACTATTAATTCCTAGCCTTAAAGCAAAATTGATAATTCACCCTAACATTATGAGAAAACGATTAACGCACTTTGTTCAATGACACCCTAAATGGCATGACGTTAATATAAACCAAACAATGGCAACGATGCACAATTCCTCACTACTCATGTAAAGCACAATCTCAACAAGCAAAGAATGCTTAAATATGGCATTATCGCAAGAGTTTGAAAAATTCAGCTCCAGTTTTAAAACCAAGCAATGTAAGCAAAGTGGTGTTGCGCAAATGTACCCCCAAACCTAAATTGGAAATTGTCCTCAATGTTCTTGGGAGGCAAAATTTGACAAAAAGGCGCAACCCAACAAATCCAAAGCAAATTATGCATATATGTCCACGAATAATCAATGTATTTTCAAAAATTGGGCAAAGTGCCCTCTCATCCTAACATGCCCAAAATCATCTAAAAAGATGCTCAATCATGAGTGGCATATTCATCAGCATTCCTTTCATTCAAAAATAGACAATAAAGCACATACATCCTAAATCCACTACCAAAATCCATCTCACACCCTTATTCTAAGAAAAAATGAAATAAAGATAAAAGAATTCAAAAATGATGTGACTAAATAAAAACAAAATTTTAAGTTATGAAAGAAATGTACCAACGTGGGTTGCCTCCCACAAAGCGCTCGATTTAACGTCTAGGCAAGACATGGCATGGTGCTCCTACACTTCGAACTTCCAAATTGTTGCTTTCCTTAGAATAAGGCTCTCGCCCTTTTTTATGAGCACTCTTGGCTTGCTCGTCCCTCCAAGACTCGCAAGTTGACTTTGTTTCATCCCAAGAGATAAAGAAACCTTTCTTTATCGTACAAGCAACAAAAATCTTTCTTCCTTAAGAAGCAATAGAAAATCTACACACTCATAAAGTATATTAGAAATTTCTAGCAAAACAAAAGTATACTCAATTCAAGCAATTGCTAACAAAAGCTTGAAACACCAATTATTCAAAGAAACAAATTAAACAAACTAAACAAAAAGCATAAAAATAAAATGCACTAACATTTTCAACATTGTGCATTTGGGGTGGGGTTAGGATTAACTAAGGGTGGTTTGACCAAGCTGGGATATTCATTCTTCTTTACAATCCAAACAAATGTAGATGACTTCCCCATTGTTTCCTTGCCCTTTTTTTTCTCATTTGGTTCATTAGATCTTTCCTCACCCGATGTTTCTTTATCCTAGGTGGACTCTTCAAATTCCTAGGCTTCTCAACCCATACCTTCCTAACATGCCTATACTTCTCTCTTTGTATAAAATTCCCTTGTGTGTCATGCCTCTCATATTCTTGGCTTAGTGGTCTAATGTGACCTATCTTATGGCAATGGTGGCACATAGTGATAGGGTTAGGAATGATACCTTGTTGGTGGTTCTTTGTTAGAGGTGGATGTGGAGGATTCTCATTCCTCCTTTTTGCCTTCCTCCTATTTGCTTTGCTAGGATTCAGCACTTTGACTTTGGCACTCGAAAAGGCTTGACTCAATTTGGCCATTTCTTCGTTTGAGCATGGAAACACTTTCTTGATCATTCCCTCAATTTCTTGCTTATAGCTTGCAAGTTCCGCAAGGTGGTCAGTTTCCATCTTTTTCGTTACCTTCAAAAGCCTTGTCCCGTGTTTGAATTTTGGCTTGCATTAGCCATATCCTCTTTGCAAAATCCTCCTTGATCTCTTCAAACTCCTTCAATGTTGTGTTCTTTTCGGATTCAAGTCTCTCAATTTGTTCTTCTAATTCTTTGTTCTTGTATGAGACTTCGCCATTATGCTTCTTGAGAGTACCATTTTTGGCTTTGAGCGTCTTTAATTCAAGTATGAGTTTCTTGTTCAATTCTTGAAGCTTATTCTCCTTTATCGTTTCCAAGGCTTCTTTGCCTTCTAACTTCTTCTTCAAGAGTTGTACCTTCCCTTCGTAATCCTTCCTCATTTCTTCTTGTTGTCGGCAAGTTGTCATCATTTTTCCTTGAAGTAGATCATTCTCTTTTCTCAACTCATCCGTTGCCATTCTTAGCTCTTCACTCATACTCATAAGCTTTTTGTTTATTTCTAGCATAATCTTGAATAGATCTTCTTCTTTCGATTGATACGAGTCTTCTTTGTAGTTTTGAGTTGTGGCATTGATGGATTTGTTGAAATTTCCTTCAAATGTGGACTTTATTGCTATATCACTTGCATGAGCTCTCCCATCCTATCTTCCGATGACATGCTCATTGGTGGGTAGCTTGGTCTCGAATTTTTTGCATGAAGAAATCCATAGAGTCTGAAACACAAAGAAACAAAAACTACCAAAGCAATAAAAAGGAACTAAAGGGACTAAAAAACAAAAAACAAAAAACAAATAGGAAACTAAAAATTATTAAAACTAAACTAACTACTACAAAGAAAAGTTAATTGATTCAACAAATTGCTACCAATTCCCCACAACGACGCCAATTTTGATGTGGTCGTTTTGTGCACAACAAAATGATGTTTTTATGTTTTCTTTTGGAAAACCAATTTTACCATTAGAAAATCCTTTTAGGATGTAGAGATTAGTAAAATGGTAAGTAATGATTCATTCCATAGGGAATTGGAGTAATATGTTGAATAATTAACTAGTCCTAAATGCAATTAAACAAATCATAGTAGGTGGATAATGTGTGGTTTGATAAACCACAAAACATGCAAGTAAAAAAAATGACGATAATATAAAGAGAAATTGAATGGATAGGAGTCCAATATCAACAATACTAGATAGGAGAATGAGTTTAAACAATTAATATAGATACTAAGGAATTGATGGAATTGCACATGGGTATGGGTAATACTTTCTAAGCCACTTTAATGGACCAATCTCTATATGTTAACCAATTGTTTTCTAGGATGTGTTTAGGTCATAACTATGAACCCTAAACAACTTCCCACAAAATGCCTAACCGATTAAGGAAAAGGGGTCAAGGTGGGATTGGTTGGTTACAAATATAGGCTTAGATTAATGTGGTTGATATACTCTCCAATAATCTATCATATTCATTGGATTCTTAATCACACAAGGGTGTCAATCTAAGGATGATTGCATAATATATTATTTTTAAACAAGATTATAATTAACAAGTTGGTATACAAGTCAATCACATAGCAAATAGAATCTAATGATAAAATAGATAGAACACAAATAGAGATTCAATGCAAAAGCTTAAGCAAATACCCACAATCAAATGCTCCTCACATCTATCCCATAAATTAAGGGTTTAATTACATATAGTTACAAACAAATAGAAAACAAGTAATGGATAAGAAAATCACCCTTGGGCCTCCTTATTTAATGCTTGCTCCTTCCTTTCCTTTGATGATCCTAATGTAAAGAGTGAGAGAAGAGGATATGTCTAGATAGGTGGGTGTCTAATGGTGAGTGACAAAGGTAATGGGATATAGAGAATGGGAAGAGAGGACTGATTTAAGTGAGGTAGTCTAGTAGTTTGTTAAGAGATTGGAGAGGAGAAATGGTGGGATTAGGAATGGTGGAGAAAGGAAATTCTTGGTTAAACAAGTATGTGTTCAATTAAAACACTACTATGTATTTATAGGTTGTTGAAATTAGAGCGTGAGTTCTCAGGATCTTAACACAATCAGACCAAGGTCGCTGTTTTGGGTTCATGGTGATGCTTTTGGCGATGCAAGTGGTGACGCCATTAATTCTTCTATGTGGCCATTTGGCATGGCCACTAATGGCCACACCGTGTTTTCTTCTATGTGGCCACTTGTAAGCGGCGACATCTAGTGGCCACGACATGTTTTCTTTTATGTGGCCACTTATAAGTGGCGACGTCTAGTGTCCATGACATGTTTTCTTCTATGTGGCCATTTGGCGTGGCCACTTGTAAGTGGCGAAGTCTAATGGCCATACATACTTGATCGATTCCTTCTTGGAAATAATCCTTCTGTCGCCAAGGCGACACATGTGGCGATATCTTGGCGATGTTTTGCTCTGAATTGCATCTCCCTGTTGCCATAGCGACAATTGCTTCATTAAAGGGCGACAATGCCCTCTTTCACCACCTTTTGCTCCTTTTTGCACCAAACTCTTCTCTTTATTCACAAATGCTCTTGTGGCATAAATGTGTTAGGATTATGCTCAATAGAAAGAGTGTAAAAGTGTAATTGACAATCTTTTCATATTAATAAAGTGATTTCTGATTTAACAAATCTTAAAGCATTTATAGTTTATTATTATAACTGTCAAAATCAAATAATCATAAGGTCAAAAGACTATGAGATATAAAGAATTGTTCGTACATCTGGATATATATGAGGTAGACACAATTCTTTAGTTAGTCTTGAATATTGTTCACATCTTAAGATAATGGTTGGGCACCATTACCTTGTTAAAGTTGTAGATTCTTTTGCTAGCATTTGAGTGGATCAAATGAGATATGATGAGTCTAAAATCATAAAAGTGTCTTTGAGTAATAGAATCTAGTGCATTAGGTGCATTGAACATGATCATAATGAAATACTTTATCTAGAATCATTAGTAAATAAAAGTTTTTTCTTTATGAGGACAATCGGAGAGTCTATCTTAATCTTGAGATAAATGATGGACTTATGATTGCAAGTGTTATCATTTGAGCTATCAATGAGTACGATTATTGATCATGCCAAATATGTTGTATATGTAGGCCCTCATTTCCCTATCCTTTGTTCCGTTTTCGTGTGTTTTGGCGTCTCTAATGGTTGTTATGTGCGTAATTGTAGGAAATGGTGTAATGATGGGTTTGGAAGCGTGTTACGGTTATTTCGGCATAAAAGTGGCAAAAGGAAAGACAAAGGATCATCGGCAGCCTTATAGTGCGGGTCCAGTACAGGTCGCAACCATACTCTAACCGCACTTTTACCACAACCGGGACCTGATGCTTAAAGAGGAGTTAAAGTGCGGGTACAGTGCAGGTCATCCAACCACACTCCACCCGCACTGTTGCCAATTCCAGAGAAGCTATTTTGCACTTGACATTAAAGTGCAGGTCATCCAACAGCACTCCACCCGCACTACAAGCAAATCTAGAGAAGTTGATTTCATACCTGACAATAAAGTGCGGGTCAAGTGCGGCTGATTCCACCGCACTTCACCCACACTCTGAGTTGAAGCCGAGAAGTGGAAATCACACCTGACGTTAAAGTGCGGGTCATTCAACCACATTCCACCCGTACTGTAGCACAATCCAGAGAGCTGAATCCGCACCTGATCATTATAGTACGGGTAAAGTGCGGGTAATTCACACGCACTCCACCCGCACTCCACACACGCCAGATCTTATTTTGAAGTTTAAGTGACCTATTTTGGTATGTAGTATAATTATAATGTTATAGATTCGTTTTAGACAGCTTTTACTTAGTTTTAAAGATAACCTAGATCTAGAAACACTCTCTCACACTCTCACTTACATTCTCTACTCATCTTCAAGGAAGATAGGAGATTGAATCAACTTCAAGGAAGGAGATGATCTCCAAGGGTTCTTCCTCTTTCCTTTCTCTTGTTTTCTTGGTTGTAATGAGTAGCTAAATCCCCTCTAAGAGATTGATGGAGTAGTTAGTTAAATATTAGGCTTGTACATAAACTTGGTTATATATATATATATATTCATATCTGCCTTTCATTGTTCTATTCTTGCTCTTTAATGGTTTTCAGTGATTATTTGTTGAGATACATGATCTTGGCAAGTTCTCCTTGGTTTATATATGAGTATTGCATCTAGATATACATGATGTTTAGTTGTACCTTACTCAAATGAATAGACGGAATGTCATGAACTCTGATTCTTAAACCGCGGACTCAATCTAACCTCCAACGGGTTTCTGGCACTATACATCCTAGGTCGGTACTCGTGAGAGAATTAGAAGTCAACACTATACATCCTAGGTTGGCTAGTCTGTAATCCGTTGAATCTTTGATAGGTAGATGGACTTCATTTTCAGACTCCGTTTGAACAACCAACACTATACATCCTAGGTTGGTGGTTCATAACGGATTAGTCCTTAATAGATGGTCCTCATTATACATCCTAGGTTGATCACTTGATGGGGATAAATAACCGACTCTATACATCCTAGGTCGGTTACCTTTGAATAGACGTGCTTATTTATGAGTTTGTTGCATTGCCTAGTATTTACTTTCGAATTCGTTAACTCCTTAGTTTCCATCATCTATATATCCTTCACTCCATTTCCCCTTTATCTAGGTTGCATTGTTAGTTTAGATTTATTATGTAGGGAAAAATAATAAATAAAAGTGGTAAACGCAGCGGAAGCGATACTAAAAACGATTTAGTGACTTTTAAAATTTTTCCTTTATGAACCTTAAACCCTTTTAATCAATAAATATGCATATATGTTAACAAAAGTAAATTACCTTTTGTCACGTGATCCGATTGACTTACGTCGATGGTAATCCGCAAGACCTTCAATCCGAGCACGAACGTGGATCACCTAGGAGCGTGGTCTCCCTTTTCTTTGAATTGCAAAACTGTGAATGGACCAAACAAAAAAACTTTCTTTTCTTTGTTAGTCACAAAAACAATCAAAAAAATGTCAAAAATTATTCCGGTCACTTTTGAGTTCTCAATCTAATGATCGAAACTCGCGTGAACCTAGATCGATATCGTATACACAAGCTTATTGATGATTAAGCAATAGTATACTACCAAAGAATAATTTCACACTCTCTTTTTGTCTTTTTAGAATAAAAACTCTCTCTTGGAATTAAGAAGAAGAAGAAAGAAATAAAAAACTCAAGCACCATAGATTGTGGTGGCCGAACCCTATAAGAACACATATATAGGTTGGCCGAATTTTTTTCTTCTTTTTCCTTTTAGGGTTGCCGAATTCTATGTAGTCTAAGATTAGCGTTGGCCGAATTCTATAATGTCACTTATATAGGGTGACTTAAATTCAACCCTAATTCTTTTCAACTTAATAGACTTCAAACCCTAATCGAACTCCTTGATTTTTATTCTTTTATTTTGACTAAATAAAAAGACTCCTTATTTGATTAAATAAATAAAACTAATTTATTTATTTCCTTGTCAAACAAGTCTTTTACTTTTAGGAAAGATTTGTTTCTTTAATTAAACAATTAATCAATAAATTAATTAATTCTTATTTAATTAAAACAAATGAAACAAAATAATATTTTAGGTTAAAATTTTAACCTTGCCGCCCCACTTGATTAAGATTAGGCCTAACATTATTTTCTTATTTCTTTTAATTCATTGGACTTTAAATAAAAAGCCCACATGTGAACCAGACCCATTCTTACTAAAAGAAACATGCCCACATGTCTTTCATTAATATATTAATATAATTGAGCAGCCCATTACTTAAATAATGTGCAAATTATATTCTTAATATATTAAATGCAATTCTAGATGGACCCTTAAATTGGTCCGGTAGAATATATCAAGTGATCCATGCAAGTCCGTGTGGATTGGGGATCTTGGCGGGCCATCTAAATTTAAGCTTCAATAGACATAACCTAATCACAATCAACAAATGATTCACTTAGGTCCGATCCATTAATTTTAACTCATTCCACTAAAGAGCTAAAACTGAACTCTTAAATAAAGATAGAAAAGGAAGATGCTCCTCATTCATACCCTAGACAATCATATTGGAGATAGTGTATCCTCGTGATTAATATCAGTAATCGCCAAGAGTTCATAGACCGCCTATAACTCTCCAAGTTACCATATTTACTCATATGACCATGTTTTGAACTTGGATATTTTGACTTGTCCAGAAGCCATGTTTTCAATAGACACTATCGAAAACTCAACGTTGAGATTTAATATCCAATTACCTCAAAACATCCATATGATGATATTATACTCTCATTTAATTAAATGGAGCCACGATGTCCATATCTATAAATGAAGTCCTCTATCGATTAACAAATGAATATCACCAAACTATCGAGGATAGACTATGCGATATAATCGTACTCATTTATAACTCAAATGATATCACTTGCAACAATAAGTCCATCATTTATCTCAGGATTAAGATAGACCCTCCGATTGTCCTGATAATGAAAAGACTATTATCTATTGACGGTTCTAGATAAAGCTTTTCATTGTGATCCAGTTCAATGCACCCAGTGCACTAGATCCTTTGCTCGAAGACACTCCGATGATTTTAGACTCATCATATCTCATTTGATCCCACTCAAATGCTAGCAAAAGAATTCTACAACTTTAACAAGATAAAGGTGCCCAACCTTTAACTTAAGTTGTGAACATTATTCAAGACTAACTAAAGAATTGTGTCTACCACATACATATCCAGATGTACGAACAATTCTTCTTTTCCCATAGTCTTTAGACCTTATGATTATTTACTTTGACAATTATAATATAAACTATAAATGCTATACGATTTGTTAAACCAGAAATCTCTTTATTAATATGAAAAAGATTGTTAATTACAACATTACACTCTTGCTATTGAGCATAATCCTAACAAAAAATCACAAGCAAACAAGCATGCATTTTTCCTTTATGCACATTGGTGGTAACACTTACAACCATACCACAACGACCCATAATTACATTAAACTCAACAAATATGCATTCCACTTTAATTGAAGCACAAAACTAAGTCTCAAGACAATCCTCTCAAATCCAAACATGGAGGAGTCAATTGGAGAGACTTATGTTTGGGAAAGCAAAGTTGACTAGTCTCTTTAGTGACACTCGCAATAAGATGAGGTCAGAGAGTAGTACAATGATGAAGTGAAGTGAAGTGAAGTTCCCACAGGGATGGAGTGATCGATTATCGAAATTGATTAGCTTAGATGCTATTCAAACAATCATAAATGAAATGTTTTCAAATTAAGTAAAATAAACTAAACTAAAATAATGCTAAAAGCTATTGTGAAAGAGAAATAACAAGAAATAAACACAAGTGTAATAATGGAGAAAAGATACTAGGACTTGACTACACCCCACCCTATATTGACTTCTGCTCTAGACTCAATTGAACACTAAAATTATGCTCATATAATTCATAGATTCATGCACCCTAATATTAACCTACAATCTCAGTCGAGTAAAATAGGTTACACCCAAAATCATACCCAAGCCTATCTCTCTATTACTCGGAATATATGAATGAGTTCATTAAGAACATTGGTACACTAAACGAATCCTATACGCTAGCCTAAGTAGGTCTGCTTTTTTAGACATGCATAGAGGAAATTTTATCTAACACGAGGTGTGCGTCTCTGGTTAGTACATAACACACCACAAGATTCATTCAAAAGGAGATCGATCAATTGAAAGCTTTAAGCATACTAAAATACCCATACAAATCACACTTGTAAAAAATGGATAAGACAAAGGTCAATACATATAGATATTCAAGGGTGGGGTTTCATCAAATCCTAGCAATAAATGTTTAGTTCATATTACAACTAATAGCCATACACCAAATAATCTCAAATAAATACATGGCTATAAAAAAGAATAAAAGAGCAAGAGTTAGAGAAAACTATATAAAGAGCTTTCTCTTCTTCCTTTTGCTCCTCTCCTTTTTCAAGCTCCTTCAATTTCCTTTCTCCCAAGAACAAGAAAGGATCATAGATTGATGTCATATGTCTTTTGGATTGTGTAGGAATTTAGGAAAGGTGAAGTCTTGGTGACTCTATTTGGGTAGGAGAGTTCCTTGATTTGGAGGGTGATTTTCAGTCTTGTTTGTGTGGCTCTCCCTCCCCTCTGTGATAAGATGAAGATATATATATATATATATATGGGCTTAAAATAGGGCAAGAATTTCATCCAAAATGACCAAAAGAGGGACTGCTGCGGTTGGGGTTTTTTGCGGTTGGCGGAAGCAACATTTGAACCGCGGCAAGCTTGGAGAATTTCTTTCGCTAGGGTGCCATGATTGGACGATCGCGACACTTCAACCTTGGCAAATTATTGTCGCGTAGGTGTCGTTTGCATGTTACAGTCGCGAGCTTGAGTTTGGAAGCCATGGACTCTTGGAAGAAAAGGAGCCGAGATAAAAGAGTGCATGGAGGCCTGAAAAGGGTACCAAACGGACTGGGGGGATGCTCGCCGTCGTTTTGGGTGAAAAACCATCGGAAACAACGTTGAAAAATGGTCGGAATGGCACTGGCTTATCATTGGTCGAGTCGGGTCAAGTTCCTGATCGCGGGTCTGTAACGGGTTGCTTAAGGTTGAAGACGATGACGTCATGCTGAGGTGTTGGGCTGCACATAGTGAGAGACTGGGGTGCACTCAACAACTAGGCATGACATGATGAGCTTCTTGGATCTAGGCTAGACCGGGTCGGGTTGAAGGCTTAGGTTCTAAATGTACTTTTTCATTAATGACGTGGTGCGCCGTGCTGCGATGCCTGGAAAATTACAAAAGGCAACCCTCAACTATTCTATAACCACAGAAACTTCAATCTATTCTTCAAATTTTCACTTTGACCCTTGATTCTCCAAAATTACTACAATGCCCCTGAACTCCATAAATACATGATATACTTATTTTATCATATTAAATACCCGGTTTTACCCGAGAAATGAACTCAAAATGATGCGGAAATGGGGATACACTTTGTGTAGAAGTGAAGCAATCAAACACCCCCAAACCTATCTTTTGGTCGTCCTCGAGCAAAACCAAAACAAACAAACAAAAAGAAAAACAAAACAAAAGAAAGTAAAAACATAAAGAAATAAAATGCACGCGATAAGTCTTTTAAACCCCTTGGTGATCCTTAGTGGGATGAATGAAGTCTTGTGAGGGCTTACAGTATGACACCCACAAACGTCTTTCCTGCTGAGCCAACTATAGACAAAGATGCAATAATGGGTGAACCGAATTTAGGCACATACATGCTAAGACTTCTAAGAAAAAGCTTGGGAAGTGCAAGCTAAGGTGCTATAACAAGAGAGATTGCAATTCCATACTTCTTAGTGAAAAAAGTTTCAAAAAGCATCGTACACAAGAGTCTCATGATAACATTTCACCTCGACTATATACCTTTCCGAATCTCTCTCATTTTACTACTCAAAACCTAGACTCACTCAACAAACATATGCAGTTGGAAATTAAGCACAAGAAATTTTCAAATTTTACACGCATATGACAAATTTTGAAAAACCGTTAATGTTTAATTGCAATTGGACCATAAGAACAGATTTGAACATTAAGAACAAGAGCAAAACACCATTTGATACCTTCATCAACAAGCTAAAACTCCTCCTAAAGATCAATTAGGATTTCTTTAAAGTTCAAGTGATGCTATGGTGAATTGGTGGTGGAGAGGCTAGGTGGGTATGAGATTATGGGTTAGCCACCGATTATGCTTAAGCTTTATTAGGCATGTTCTTCACAATAATAGCATTTAGGCATGAATTATTCAATTAATCATCTTGTGCTAATTTTTAAGTTGCTTTATATTTTGGAAACTTTTACACTTTTGAAGATTAGAAGGCTTTTTTTATTTTATTTTTTATTTTTGTGCTAATCTTTTTCTTTGAGCACTTTTAAAATTTTCAAATATTTTGAGCCTTATTCTTTGCACAAATTACACATCTAGCTTGAGTACACGCTACGTTTACACTTTTGAGTTTTCTTTAACTTCATTTTGATATGATAACAAGCCATAATCGCAGCCAATGGGATGGTCTAGTGTTTAAGTAAGATATGGTGATGTGTATGATATGGGAGGATATAGTGATGAGGTTTAGTGTGTAGGTCAAGACAGATAGGACATTTCAGCACACACACAAGGCATGGAACGTGTTTGGGAAATTTGTAGTGACTTAACACAGCCTACGTCATCTCTATAGGCACGAGTTAAGCAAGCAAACAAATGCGAAACAACGGTGATGCTCTTTAAATGGCATTCTTTAAAGCCCAAAGTATAAAGTGAGGTCCTTTTTATATTTATGCTTATATGACTACAAGAAGAGAGTTTAAGATGAATTAATAAAACAAATCACACTCATAAGGACGCTATTTAGGCTCTAACCTCACACGGGTAGTCTCCACTAATGATCTAGACATCTAAAGTGCGATACCCAATTACTAAGACACTTTTGCGTTTGGTAGGGTGCGTGCAAGCAATGTTATGTAGCTTTAACTAGCACAACCTTTGCCTAGACTCAGGGATTCAACACATGCAAAATTGCCTCAAAAGGCACAACCCAAAAACATCTCATTAAGCAAGTTAAAGCTCCAAAATTTAGCTCAAAGTAGGAGAACGGACTGCACAACTCATCAAACACACAATCATGCAAAAATTTGAAAAAAAAAATTCACAGAAAATAAGCACAGACAAAACAATCATGCAAAAATGGTCGTTAGATGGCCATACCCGCAAACCTAAACGAAACATTGTCCCCAATGTTTGCACAAAAACGGATTGGACAATATAAGCTTAGAAGTGGGAGAGAAGCCAAACGCAACCCTATACAAGCACGCTGCAAGCCTAAAAACTAGGTACAATACAACGTCACACACTTAATCTAAGTAAAAATAATAATAATAATAATAATAATAATAATAATAATAATAATAATAATAATAATAAGACTTAACAAAAGAAAAATTAAACAAAACAAAAATAGCTTAAATAAAACGCACAAAAAAGATTTTCAACACTATGCACATGTGATAGGAATGTTATCAACTAAGGGAGGCTTTACCAAGTTTGGAAATTCACCATTTTTTACAACCCAAACAAGTGTAGATGACTTCACCATCCTATCCTTGCTTATGTTTCTTGCTTAGTCAAGTCGTTCTTTCCTCACCCAAATTTCCCTAATTCTAGGTGGACTTCTCCTACTCCTAGATTTCTCAATCCATACCTTCCTAACGTGCCTATAATTTTCCCTATATTTAAAATTCTCTCGTGTGCCATACCTTTCATATTCTTGGCCTATTGGTCTAATTTGACATATCTTATAGCAATGGTGGCACACGGTGATAGGGTTGGGAATGATACCTTGTTAGTGGGTCTTTGTTGGAGGTGGAGGGTTCTTACTCTTCCTCTTGGCTTTCCTCCTCTTTGCTTTGTTGGAGGTGGAGTTTGTTGGAGGTGGAGGGTTCTTACTCTTCCTCTTGGCTTTCCTCCTCTTTGCTTTGTTAGTATCTGGCTTTTTGACCTCGGTACTTGAATCTCCTTGACTTATGTTAAGCCTCTCTTCTTTTGTAAGTTGAATCGCTTCCATCAATAGTGCTTCAATCTCTTGCTCATCCTTTGCAAGTTCCGCAAGGTGGTCTAGTTTGTCTTCTTCATTAACTCCAATAGCTTTGCAAGGTCTTTGAATTCCTTTGATGCGAAATTTCTCTCAACTTCAAGTCTCTCAATTTGTACTTCCAACTTTTTTTCTTGTCCGAGACTTCCCCATTCCTCTTTAGGAGTATGCCCTTATCAACTTTCAACGTCTTTACTTCAAATATGAGTTTCTTGTTTAGTTCTTAAAGCTTATTCGCCTTTTCCATTTTCGAGGCTTCCTTTCCTTCAAATTCCTTTTCCGTGCTCTGCAACATCTTCTCAAATTCTTCCTATATTTCTTCTTTCTCTCGGGAAGTTTCCTCTATTTTCTCTTGAAGTCAAGTCTTCCCTTCCTTCAGCTCATCCATTTTAGACAACAAATCCTTATCAATATTCATAACATCATTGCACATCTTAATCAACTCTTTCTTCTCTTTTTCAAATGATTTGAACATTGGTTAGGAAAATGAGGTAGGTTTTTCAAAGGCATTGGTCTCATCATAGCTCATTCATAAGTCTTAGTGCATCCTCCAATTCTGGTTGTAAGAGTTGTTGAAGTTTCCTTCACATGTCATCTCTATGGATTGGTTTGGCCAGCTAGGAGACATCGTTATTGAAATTCTGTGTGATTTCCGGTTGAGAGTCTATAGCATATTGCAAGAGCTCTCTTATCTTATCTTCCGATGACATGCTCATTGGCGGGTAGCTTGGCCATGAGTTTTGCATGAAAAAATCCATTGAATCCTAAAAAAAAAAAACAAAAACTATCAAAGAAAAAACAAAAAGAAACTAAATTTAAAAGTTCAAATTAGCAATAAACTAACTAGTATCGATATCAATCATTCGCTCAATCCCCGGCAGCGGTGCCAAAAATTGACTAGTCTCTTTAGTAACACTCGCAATAGGACGAGGTCAGAGAGTAGTACAATGATGAAGTGAAGTGAAGTTCCCACAGGGATTGAGTGATCGTTTACAGAAATTGATTAACCTAGATGCTATTCAAACAATCATTAATGAAAGGTTTTCAAATTAAGCAAAATAAACTAAACTAAAATAATGCTAAAAGCTATTGCGAAAGAGAAATAACAAGAAATAAACACAAATGTAATAATGGAGAAAAGATGCTAGGACTTGACTACACCCCACCTTATATTGACTTTCGCTCTAGACTCAATTGAACACCAAAATTATGCTCATATAATTAATAGATTCATGCACCCTAATGTTAACCTACAATCTCGGTCGAGTAAAATAGGTTATACCCAAAATCATACCCAAGCCTATCTCTCGATTACTCAGAATATATGAATGAGTTCACTAAGAACATTAGTACACTAAACGAATCTTATACGCTAGCCTAAGTAGGTCTACGTTTATAGACATGCATAGAGGACATTTTATCGAACACGTGGTGTGTGTCTCCGGTTAGTACATAACACACCGCAAGATTCATTCAAAAGGAGATTAATCAATTGAAAGCTTTAAGCACACTAAAATACCCATACAAACCACACTTGTACAAAATGGATAAAACAAAGGTCAATACATATAGTTATTCAAGGGTGGGGTTTTATCAAATCCTAGCAATAAATGTTTAGTTCATATTACAACTAATAGCCATACAATAAATAATCTCAAATAAAAAAATGGCTATAACAGAGAATAAAAGAGCAAGAGTTAGAGAAAACTATATAGAGAGCTTCCTTTTCTTCCTTTTGCTCCTCTCCTTTTGCAGGCTCCTTCAATTTCCTTTCTCCCAAGAACAAGAAAGTATCATAGATTGATGTCAAGTGTCTCTTGGATTGTGTAGGAATTTAAGAAAGGTGGAATCTTGGTGAGTCTCTTTAGGTAGGAGAGTTCCTTGATTTGGAGAGTGATTTTCGGTCTTGTTTGTGTGGCTCTCCCTCCCCTCTGTGATAAGATATAGGGCAGAATTTCGTCCAAAATGACCAAAAGATAGACTACCGCGGTTGGCGGAAGTGACATTTGAATCGTGGCAAGCTTGGAGAATTACTGTCGCGAGGGTGCCGCGGTTGGATGATCGCGACACTTCAACCGCGGTAAATTACTGTTGCGTAGGTGCCGCTTACATACCGTGGTCGCGAGCTTGAGCTTAGAAGCTAAGGACGCTTAGATGAAAAAGAGCCGAGATAAAAAAGTGCATGGAGGCCTGAAAAGGGTACCAAACGGACTAGGGGGATGCTCGCCATCGTTCTGTGTGAAAAACCACTAGAAAAGACATCGAAAAATGGTTAGAATAACACCGGGTTATCGTCGGGTCGAGTCAGGTCAAGTTTCGGGTCACGGGTCTGCAACGGGTTGCTCAAGGTTGAAGACGATGATGTCATACTGAGGTGTTGGGGTGCACTCAGCAACTAGGCATGACCCGATGTGCTTCTCGGATTTAGGCCGGGTCGGGTTGGGTTGAAGTCCTAAATCCTAAACGCATCGTTTCATTACTGACTTGGAACGTTGTGCTGCGTTGCATGGAAAATTACAAAAGGCACCCTTTAACTCTTCTCTATTCATAGAAACTTCAATCTATTCATCAAATTTGCACTTTGACCCCTGATTCTCCAAAATTACTACAATGCCCCTAAACTCTATAAATACCTGAAAAACTTATTTTATCATATTAAATACCCAGTTTAACATGATAAATGAACTTAAAATGATACGAAAATGGGGCTACACTTTGTGTAGAAGTGAAGCAATCAAAAGTGTAGAGGATACCTCTTGTAGTGCATGGGTTTGGTCCGCGGGTTTGTTTTCGCGGGATAGTACTTGAACTCGCTAGTTCTTCTCCGTGGCTTCCTTTTATGGCTTAATTCCCGGAAGCTAGAATGAGTTAACTTGAGGGATCTTCGGCAGTTTTATCGTGGGTTTGCTCAGCGGGTATATTCCCACAGAATAGGGAGTATGAACTCGCCTGATACTGAATATAGTTCCCGTGTGAAAATAATACAAACGTAGTTAAATTGCTTAAAGCATACCTAGAGGGGGGGGGGGGTGAATAGGTTTTTACACCTTTTTCAATCCCTTGAAACAAACATTCGTTTGTCCCTCAAGGTAGCTTTACATACAACACATAATCCAAAAACATCCATACATAGAAAATATAATCATGTGATCATTTAGGCAATGTCTACATATATAAGGAGTTGTATGAGGTATAAAACATAAAAATCTCAACAGCAAAGAATACTTTTATTATGATATTGTTCAAGGAATTACAAGTGTTAACAAATAAAACTATACATCAAGTAACAATATACAAAAGAATAAAAAATATAAGAATGATCAAATCTTTATTGCTTTACAAATCACACTTAACAAATCTTGATTCCAAAACATTACAAGTGATGAATGTACTACAAGATTAAGATCAAACATATATATACAAGTAATAAAGAGAGATAGGAAGAATTAACACAAGAGGATTTTTAACGTGGTAAAACCTCTAAGGAGGAAACATCCATGGGTTGAACTACAACCATTGGGTACAATATATATTGGATGATAAATTAGAAATTCCACAAAGTGACCAATCCTAGATCTCCAACCCATGTAGAGTCTGTGTCTACCTAACCCTATTGGAAAGTATGAAATCCCTCAATGATGCGAAGCCACCATATATTGGTCAACATACCAAACCAACATTGATTGAAGATTATAAATTTCTTAAGAGTGCATACACATCCCGTGTACCCCGCTCTATTGGAGTCTATGTCTATCCATACACCTAGGCCTACCAATAATATAGCCAACTCTCTATCTAAGGCACTCATGCCTCTAGAGAGCCTCCATTGCATAGCTATTCGGACCTTCCCGATCCTAGCCATGACTTCTTGCTTGCTTATCTGAGTCATCCCAACTCTAAACAAGACTTCTTGCTCGGCTATCCGGACTCTCGTCCTAACCAAGACTTTATGCCTTTCATAAGGACTTCTTAGTGTGATCATGTGAATGAAAATGATGCAAACAAGCAATACAACATAGAACATGTGATCAATACATTCCATGGAACAACTAGACCTAAACATGTGAGAACACAAGTAAAGTAAACATGAATTAAACCTAGAGCATGTGAAAAGCATTTAACACAAAAACTCATAGTTCTATTCATACAAATAACACTTGAATAACACATATACATGAAGCACATATTCAAGATGTCATAAACATACAAAAAAAATGCTAGAATCGCAAAATGTATTCAATGAATATTCTAGCCAAAGATTTAGAGCATGGATATATTGATGAATCAATTGAATCCTAGATGTCTTTAAAAACATATACAAGAGTCTTAATCCTAGATTACTCCAATCAAGGATTAAAACATATTTCAAGGATTATTGATCATAAAATGATTCAATCAAGTCACAAATAATCCTAGATATCAATCTAATCACAATACAACTCTCAATCATGTGAAAAACCTAGAATCTAAGAAACTAGTTCACATATGTCTCTATATAGACTTTTGATTAGGATTGATTGTGAAGCTATCTTTCTCAATAACATTCACCAAACATACAAGTATATATAGAAGAAGAAACCCTAAGGTAATTGAAGGTTATAAAAGACGAAATCCCAAAGATATGAATGCTACCTTGGATTCTCGAGCTAGTTCGGTTTTCTGTGTGCAACCACCAGAAAAGTCAATCAAACAGCTGCCAAATCACTTGGAAAAGGTAGAGGACTCGATTATGAATAATTTTCAACTTGAATCACTTAATTCCGATTTGTATGAGAAAGTTATGGTGTTTAGAAGATGAGAAAAATTGGTGAGAAAATTCTAGACGGGATTCAACTTTTTCTTCTTAAAATGAAATGGGAGGGAATTGGAAATATTTTAAAGGAAAAGAGAGAGGGAAGGGAACCGGCCAATGAAAAGCTGCCACATCAGCTCTTGGGCCGTGTGTAATGCGTGTGCCACACGTGGGCAGAAAGGCTGCCTGGCCATGTGGCACACGGCCTCCACACGTGGCCACCAAGGCATGGCCGAAACAAACATTCGTTTGTCCCTCAATGTAGCTTTACATACAACACGTAATCCAAAACATCTATACATAGACAATATAATCATGTGATCATTTAAGCAATGTCTACATATATAAAGAGTTGCATGAGGTATAAAACATAAAAATCTCAACAACAAAGAATACCTTTATTATGATATTGTTCAAGGAATTACAAGTGTTAACAAATATAGCTATACATCAGAGTAACAATATACAAAAAAAATAAAGGATATAAGAATAATCAAATATGTATTGCTTTACAAATCACACTTAAAAAATCTTGATTCCAAAACTTCACAAGTGATGAATGTACTACAAGATTAAGAGCAAACATATATATACAAGTAATAAGGAGAGATAATAAGAATTAACATATGGGATTTTTTTAACGTGGTAAAACCTCCAAGGAGGAAACATCCACGGGTTGAACTATAACCATTGGGTACTATATATATATTGGATGGTAAATTAGAAATTCTACAAATTGGCCAATCCTATATCATCTACCTAATGGAGTCTATGTCTACCCAACTCTATTAGAAAGTATGAAATCTCTCAACGATGCGGATCCACCATATATTGAACAACATACCAAACCAACATCGATGAAAGATTAGAAATTCCTCAAGAGTGCATACACATCCTATGTACCCTGCTCTATTGGAGTCTATGTCTATCCATACACTTAGGCCTACCAATAATGTCGTCAACTCCCTATCCAAGGAACTCATGCAAAGCCAAATCAACACAAATTGTCAATTATCATGACAAGGATTATAAATATGCAATTTACAAATACAATCAAGGAGTCCTACACATTAATGTCTAAATGCAATGCATAATGACTTAGCTAGATGTTATCAATCACAAAACAATCCTAGCTATCAAACAAAGTCAACATGTCCATACATGTGAACTCAATTAGTTGTAGAGAATTTCTAACAATATAATTGTCAATTAAATGAACATGAACATTCAATAGAGTTTAAATAGATAAATAAACATTAATCTATCAACCTAATCAACAATTAATTCCATAAGAATATTCAAGGCTTAACTATTTAGGCAAAACAACCTAATCAATTAAGCTATCACAAACAAACTTAATCATGTTATCAAGACTCATAAATATATGCAATAAAGAGAGTCTAGGTATTTAATCATGCAATAAATACCTAATCTAGAGTAAAACGAACATTAAATGATATTCAATAAAGTTCTAACTTACCTAGTCATGAAACAATGAAGACCTATGCTCAAATGATGTTCATTGATGCATGAAGAAGATGGGTGTTGGGTTTGTAGAGTTAAAAGAGCAAGCTTTGTACTTTCTCTCTCAAGAATCTCATTTTCTCTCTCAAGAATATGAATTCTCTCTCTAGGGTTTCAGTTGGGAGAGTGATTAATTTGAAGAAAAAGAGAACAAGATGTATTTATAGAAAGTGAAAAAGGTTGGGTGAAATGACAATTTTGACCCAAATTTACGGGGAAAATCGGTGCCCTATTCTGCTGCTCGTGCTAGCAGAATCAAGGGCACAGAAATACCAGTTGATTCACTGGTCCCTTTTCGGCGCCCTAAAACAGCTGCCCCTAATCGCAGAAACCCGCTACAACACACATGTCAGTATTTGAGCGCACCGAAACATGACCAAACGACATCGAAATCTTCATATGATATATAGTTGGAAAGGTATGGAAGTCTACTTTCTACTCCAATTTATGGAATGATATTTTGATTTCTATAGAAAAATTTATGGTCAATTGAGTGACCAAAGATCAGATTCAGATAACAATTGTGATGCCCTGTTTTAGTGGTCACTTTGGAGATTTCAAAACCAATCCAAATGGTCATGAAATATTATGAATAATATACCGTTGGAAAGGTATGAATGTCTAGTTTGTCCGGAAATTTTCAAAACTCAGTTTGCTACTTTGTATAAAAAGTTATGGTCATAAGACCATACAAAAATCAGTTTTGAAAAACATTGAAAACATTAAAATCCAATCTTTTGGAACTACACACTTTACTCCAAATAACCAAACCGAATTTAATCACTTATCCAAGAGAAGAATGAGACCTTCTCAAGTGGTCAACCATCATGCAAGTACGGAAATTTTTGATCACATAAACGGAAACAAATTATACCACACTTAAGACTAACATGACGAGCAAATGTGGGAAGTGAATGCATCATAATGCCTAACATGTCATGGCATAGTCATTGAACAAGATGCACTCAATTAAAACATGCATGAATAGAATTCATGGTTTTGCATCCTAATGCCTAAACATGTTATGACATTTCAATAAACAAGATGCAATCAATTTAACATGCATGTATAAACTTCCTTCAAGAAGTTTGAGCCTAGGCAAGAGAAGAGCGAAAGGAAAGGGATACGATGCTATGAGTGTGGCGGTATAGGACACATTGCACTCGATTGTGGGAATTTGAAGTACAAGAAGGGAAAAGTGATGGCTGCCACTTGGAGTGGAAGTTATTACTCCAATAAGGGAGATGAGTCTTCTGATGATGAAGATAAAGTTGATAACTTTATATCCTTTGCTTTCTCCCATAAGAGCAAAAGATCTAGTGGAGAAGAGGAGGAGAGTCAAAGGGAAAATGAGTCAAGTGAAGATGACTCCTCATCTAACTCTACAAAAGGAAATGTAGAGAATATGGATGTGCATGACTATATAGTCAAGTGTGAAAGCTCAATGATGAAGAACAAGAGAAAACTAAGGATTTTAGAGGAAGAAAATCTAGAGATTTCAACACATAATGACCACTTAAGTGAACAAGTGGAAAGAGCAAAGAAAATTGAAGATAAGCTAAGAAAGGAGCTAGACGTATCTAGGAGGAATGAAGAAGGCCTGAAGAAGGCTTGAAGATGGAGCTTGAAGAAGCTAAAAAGTCTATGTCTAGGATGACTACTAGCACCGAAAAACTTGATCACATCCTAGGTGTTAGAAAGAGTCCTTATGACTAGAGAGGTCTTGGGTTTGAAGATAACAAGAATACCTCCACTCCTAAGAAGACCTCCACTCCTAAGAAGACCGTGTTTGTTAAGAGCTTGGAGAAGAAAGAAGCGTAACCGGTGTAAACTCCTAGGAAGACGTTAGAATTAGGATAATGTTTGAAAAATGCATAAGTGAAGGTGGTGCCAACTAGACAACTTCAAGCCAACTTTCCTCAACAAATGGCTCACAACAAAGGAAAGATACCAATCATGCAACCTCAAGCAAGGAAGCAAGCTAGACCGGTTCAACAACGAAGATACATTGAACCAATTCAATCACAACGACATGGGAAGGCTCAAATGCAAGCACAAGGTTATGGTATGATCCCTAACTTTATTTCTACATGTCATTTTTGCGGTTTTGATGGTCATATTAGACCAAGATGCTTTCAATACATTAAAATGTGTAAAACTAGAAGCATGGTTGAGAAGAAAAAGAAAAAAGCCATGATGCATTTCCTAGGAATGAAAAAGTTGTTTTGTATGATCCTAAAACATATAGAGCCCATGTACCAAAGAACACTAAGAAAGCAAATATTGTTTCTAGGTGGATTAGAAAGAATGAAATTGTTTTCCATGTTGCTCAAATAGCCTTGAAGGCCAATTCTTTTAATTTTTGATATCTAGATAGTGGGTGCTCTAGGTACATGACGGGAGACAAGAGTTTTTTTAAGACACTTGTCATGGACGAAGGAGGATGTGTCACCTTTTGTGATGAATCCAAAGAGAGAGTCATAGGGAAATGAACCATTTCCATTCCCGGATTACCCTCCTTGTCCAATGCTTTGTTTTTTGATGGATTGAAGGCCAATTTGGTAAGCATTTCTCATCTTAGTGATGAAGGATATTCCGTCTTGTTTAGCAAAAATGATTGCTCTATCCTAAAACCCAATGGACAAACCTTGTTGAAAGGTATGAGATCTATGGACGATTGCTATTGTCTTAAAGCTAGAATAGTCTCCCAAAATGTGTCCAAGGATGAGCAAGTTAAGTTGTGGCATGAAAGACTTGGCCACATGAACTTTAGGGATTTACGAATCCTAGACAAGTTCAATATTGTGCGTGGCCTTCCTAAGCTTGGGAAGAAAGCCAATGGTGTTTATGGACCTTGCCAACAAGGGAAACAAACCAAAAGCATGCACAAAAAGGGCAAGTATCTCTCCACCAAGGAGCCTCTTGAGCTTCTCCACATGGATCTAATGAGTCCTATGCAAACCAAGAGTTTAGGTGGAAAGAGATACATTTTTTTTTGTGTTTATGATTTCTTTAGGTTCACGTGGACATATTTTCTTAGAGAAAAATCTGAAACTTTTGATAAGTTTAAAATGCTTTGTAATAAAATTCAAAATGAAATGAACTTAAACATTAAAAGCATAAAACAAATTAGAAGTGACCATGAGAGGGAATTTGAGAATGTTTCCTTTGAAACATATTGTGATAGTATAGGCATCTCCCTTGAGTTTTCGACTCCTAGGACACCTCAATAAGATAGAGTTGTTGAGAGGAAGAATATGGTCTTTCAAGAGATGGCCCGTGTCATGTTGCTTAGCAACAATGTCCCTAGGAACCTATGGGCCGAAGCCGTCAATACGGCTTGCTATATAGGGAATAGAGTTTTCCTAAGGCCCGGCACTAGGCAAACCTCCTATGAGTTATGGAGAGGTAGAAAGCCAAATGTTAGCTACTTCCACACCTTTGGAAGCAAATGTTACATCTTGAATGACCGTGATCAACTTGGAAAGTTTGATGCTAAGAGTGATGAGGGTATTTTTATTGGCTATGCCTTAAATAGCCGCTAGAGTTTTCAACTTGAAGACTGGAAGCGTCATGGAATCTTCTAATGTTATCATTGATGATGAAAGGCTCAAGTCTAATGACCATAAAGAGGAGGTTGCTTTAGATGGTGACTTTCCTATGGAGAAGGATGTAGAGACTCCAAATGTTGGGACGTCCAACCTAAATGAAGAGGCCACTCAACCTCTAGATAGAGCTCCTCACATGGACTCTAATGAACCCGCTCTATGGGTTAGAAAGCTCCATGATAAAGATGACATAATTGGAGATGTGAATGAGGGTGCTAGGACTAGGCGTCATATAGCTAATCTCATTAGTTACACATGCTACACCTCTCAAATATAACCCAAAAAGGTTGATGAGCCCTTGAATGATGAATTTTGGGTTCTTGCCATGTAAGAAGAGCTAAACCAATTTGAAAGGAATGAGGTTTGGACTCTTGTTCCTAGGCTTAAGAATACTAATGTGATAGACACCAAATGGATCTATAGGAACAAATTCGATGAGGATGGCAACATAGTGCGTAACAAGGCTAGACTTGTTGCACAAAGGTACTTTCAAATTGAGGGTATTGACTTTGAGGAGACATTTGCTCATGTTGCCCGTTTAGAGTCTATTTGGCTTCTCTTGTTCATTTCTTCTGTGCACAAGTTCAAAATGCACTAAATGGATGTCAAGAGTTCCTTTCTCAATGGTTTCTTGTAAGAGAAAGTGTTTGTTGAACAACCTAAGGGGTTCATGGATGCTTACCACCCCAACCATGTCTATCGCCTCAAGAAGGCTCTTTATGGGTTAAAACAAGCACCGAGGGCTTGGTATGAGTGCCTTAATCAATTTTTCGTTGACAATAACTACACAAAGGGGTAGTGTTGACAAGACTCTATTCATCAAGAAATACAATGATGAGCTCTTTATATCTCAAATATTTGTTGATGATATAGTGTTTGGCTCTACCAACAACAACAAAGTCCAATAATTTGTTGAAGTTATGTCTCATAAGTTTGAGATGAGTCTTGTTGGTGAGGTAAGTTACTTCCTAGGTTTGCAAATTAGGCAATTAAATGATGGGATTTTTATAACCCAAGCCAAATATGCCAAAAACCTAATGAAGAAGTTTGGTCTTGAAAAAACCAAACATTGTGATACACCCATGAGTACCACTTTAAAGCTAAGCAAGGATGCTAGTGGAAAAGTGTGGAACAAACTTTGTATTGGGGCATGATTGGTAGCTTGCTTTATTTGACCACAAGTAGGCCCGATATCTCTTTTAGTGTTTTGTGTGGGCTAGGTACCAAACGGATTCTAAGGAGTCCCATCTCTCTTCCGTTAAGAAGATCATTCGCTATGTGAATGGGACATCCAACTATGGGATTTGCTACTCTTTTGACACTAATGCTAGTTTGGTTGGCTTTAGTGATGCGGATTGGGTAGAAAATTACGATGTTAGGAAGAGCACTTCGGGCAGTTGCTTCTTTCTAGGCAACAACTTGGTGTCTTGGTTTTGTGAAAAGCAAAACTCGATTCCTTGTCCATGGCTGAGGCCGAGTACATAGTCACAAGGAGTGGATGTACACAACTCCTATGGATGAAGCAAATGCTAGTCGACTACGGATTCAACCAAGGTACACTCACTCTCTTTTGTGATAATATGAGTGCTATTAATATTTCCAAGAATTCGGTACAACACTTTAAGACTAAGCATATTGACATCCGTCATCACTTCATTAGAGAGCTTGTTGAAAATAAATGCATAGTGCTTGAACATGTAGGCACCAATGATCAACTAGCGGACTTATTTACAAAACCTTTAGATGCAACAAGGTTTAAAACCCTTAGTAGATCTTAGGATATCTCTTGTAGAGTGATGTGTTTTGCTTTTTGATCCCATTTGGGGAATTCAAGCAAAGAGAGCAATTGCATATTTGTTGAATGCAAAAATTTGAAAATTTTTATTCTTATTTATTAATTGCTTGAGTATCTTTGTTTCACATTTGTATATATGCTTTTATCTCAATAAGTGTGAACCTTGCTTTGATTGCAATCCATGTCTTATTTATGTTCAATCATGCATTTTTGGACTAGGAGATTCACTTAGGAAGTACTTATTGAATGGCCTGTAATGATCTCCATGACATGATGATTCTTAATGACATGCTTATAAATGCTCAAAAGTAAAAGCATGATTTGATGATTGCAATTCTTAAATGCAAAACAATGTATGAAAAGCTTATGAGACTCAAAATGAACAAAGGATCTTGCTTCCAATTTGGATAGCCTGCCAAGATCCCCAATCCACACGGATTTGCATGGATCACTTAATATATTCTACCGGACTAATTTATGGGTCCATCTAGAATTGTATTTAATACATTAAGAATATAATTTGAATGTTATTTATTTAATGGGCTGTTAAATTATATTATTATATTAATGAAAGACATATGAGCTTGTTTCTTTTAGTAAGAATGAGTCTATTTCACATGTGAGCTTTTTATTTAAAGTCTAATGGATTAAATAAAATGGAAAATAATATATGGCCCATGTATGGTACTTGGGCGACAAGGCTATTATATTAGTCTAATATATTATTTTATTTTACTGTTTAATTAAATGAAAATTAATTAATTATTTAATTAACAATCAAAATCTTTTTATGACTAGGAAATATGTTTCTTAGTAGTATACTATTGTTGGTAGTATAAAAGGAATCAAAAACTATATTTGGAAGTAAATAAATAAAAGGATTTTATTTATCTAATCAAATTAGGAAGTTTTTGATATAGTCATAAAAGAATGAAAGACTAAAGAGTTGGATTAGGGTTAGGATTCTAAGGTTGATAGGCATTTTGGTGAAACACAAATCCTCCTTAAAGGAGAATTCGGCCACCACCCTAAATTACCATCAATAGAATTCAGTCAACCATATTAAAATAAGGAAGAGGATTTCGACCACTATATATATCATAGTATAGAATTCAGCCACCCTCTAAGGCTTGTTTGAGAGTTATTTTTCTTTAGCTTGAAAAATAGAATCCATCTCTTAGACTAGTGTGAGAAATTTCGGCCAAGAAGAGAAAGTAAGGAGAACGTTTTATTTCGATAGTGCACTAGTAGCTTTTACATTAAAAGGCTTTGTGCACAACTTCCAATAGGGTTCATGCAAGTTTCGATCAAAAGATTGATAATTCAAAAGTGACCGGAACGTTCTTTGTTATATTTTGTAAGTTTTGTGACTAACGAAAAAGAAAAAGTTTTTTATTATCCATCTTCAGGTACTCAATTCAAAGAAAGGGAGACCATGCTCCTAGGAGATTCACGTTCGTGATTGGACTAGAAGTTCTTACGGAATACCATCGACACAACGTCAATCAGATCACATGACAAAGGTACGGGACTTTTGTTTATATGTTAATTTAATTAAGGGTTAAGGTTCATCTTTAAAAGGAAATTTTTTTAATTGATCTTATAGATGTTTTAGAAAGAGATGGCACTCTAGGTATTCTCATATATAATTACATGTGGAATGTATGGATTTATATATGTTATGTTTATATGAACTATTGTTGCTTGATTTTGGTCCTAGAATTTCGATGTATTTTTTGTTCCGGAATTGTAACAAGAAAGATGGTTTATTATCGCCATAATTCCTTCTTGGTAGTTGCTAAGTTTTTATTTTTTAATTTTATTGTATTGTAAATATTTTAATTGTATAAAAATACTGCAGTGAATTAAATAAAAAAAAAAAACCGCAGTATTTTATTATTTAAATTGTACGGTAATATATTCAAATATCTAAGAATTGAAGTGTTGAAGAATTGGAAGCAGAAAAAGGAAGCAACAGGAACTAAACCTACACCATGCGCACCAAAGCAACAAGCGTGCATGCATAAAAGCGAGTAGCTGCGTCTTGTTGAGGTGTGGGGTGCACGGCTGCCCATGGAGGCTAGGTGCATGCACACGCCCATGGGTGGGGCAGCCAAGGTGCGCGCAAGTGGATGATGGCTGCTTGAAGACTTGTCCGCCAAGTTAGAGTTTTTGTATTTCCAACAAATGTAATTTACATGTTTTTCTAGGATTGACAAAAATTATGGCTATTTATTTTTAGTAAATATTACAATATTTGTTATTGTTTGATAACATGTCATATAGAATAGTAGTGCTACTCATATATCTCTTTTGGTATGAACATGCATTGAATGATTTAGGTATCTAATTGGCATCTAGATAACATGGTAAATTATTCTATGGAATTTAATCACACACCTTAAATAATTGAGTGGGAGAAGGTGTTATGAAACACCTATGGCTTCCAAAGTTAGTTGAGCTTTATGTTTTCTGTGATAACCCCCCCAGGGGTATCCATGAATGGAATTTAGTAAGATACTTCCTTACAACGATAGACTAGACAATTGACTTAAACGAGATCTACTCTTAAAAGAGGGATTTTTGTGAGAGAAAATATTGAAGGTTGATATCTTGGTAACACATTCAATGTGATTTTATTGATATCCTCCCAAGAGTTCTTGTCAATAAAATCACAAGGCTAAAATTGAAAATGCTAGTTGTTATGTTAACAATTAGATGGGACCTAGTCCAACTAGTAAATGGTGCAAACTCCCAAATGAGGCGTAACATTTATGGATGTTGGATCACCGTTGAATTTTATGATTGAATTATTTATTTAATTCAAGATAAATATTCGAAAGTGTTTTATCGTGATTATTTACTTATATATAAATTTTGTTTTATTCAAAACATCATAACCCCATCCTTAATGAACATCCTAAAATATAACACTTTAATTGGTGATAATTACATCATATGGAAAAGGAAAATTGGGTTGTTGCTGTAAGCTGAAAAACATAAGTTTGTTTTGACTACTCCTAAACCACCCCTTTCTAATAATGAATCTAATATGATGCAAAGAGCGAGTATGAGCAGTGGAAAACCTCTGATGATATGGCCAAATGTTACATTATAGCTACTATCTCTGACGTGTTGCAATAGCAACATGAAGGAACGGGGTCTACTGCTGATATAATGATGTCTCTAGAAGAGATGTTTGCTATGAGGTCCAGGACGACTAAAAGAGAGGCAGTGATTGCTTTCATGAATCTTAGGATGAAACCTGGACAGGTTGTGAAAGATTACATGATGAAAGTCATAGCACATCTCAACATTGATGAACTAAATGGTGCTAAGATAGATGGTGAGACAAAAATTGACATGGTTGTCAACTCACTGGTAGAATCCTTTGATCAGTTCAAGCTACACCTTGAACAAAAAGGAATACACCTTGCAGGGCCTGATGCAAGATGTTCAATGCGCTGAAAAGATCCTTGTGAAAGGCAAAGGTCAAGAGATTTATATGGTTGGTAAAATTGCTACTATTAAGACCTGTTAGTGTTAGGATTATGCTCAATAGCAAGAGTGTAATGTTGTAATTGACAATCTTTTTCATATTAATAAAGTGATTTATGGTTTAACAAATCGTATAGCATTTATAGTTTAATATTATAATTGTCAAAGTAAATAATCATAAGGTCTAAAGACTATGGGAACAGAAGAATTGTTTGTACATCTGGATATGTATGTGGTAGACACAATTCTTTAGTTAGTCTTGAATAATGTTCACAACTTAAGTTAAAGGTTGGGCACCTTTATCTTGTTAAAGTTGTAGAATTCTTTTGCTAGCATTTGAGTGGGATCAAATGAGATATGATGAGTCTAAAATCATCGGAGTGTCTTCGAGCAAAAGGATCTAGTGCACTGGGTGCATTGAACTGGATCACAATGAAAAGCTTTATCTAGAACCGTCAATAGATAATAGTCTTTTCATTATCAGGACAATCGGAGAGTCTATCTTAATCCTGAGATAAATGATGGACTTATTGATATCATTTGAGTTATCAATGAGTACGATTATATCGCATAGTCTATCCTCGATAGTTTGGTGATATTCATTTGTTAATGAATAGAGGACTTCATTTATAGATATGGACATCGTGGCTCCATTTAATTAAATGAGAGTATAATATCATCATATGGATGTTTTGAGGTAATTGGATATTAAATCTCAACATTGAGTTTTCGATAGTGTCTATTGAAAACATGGCTTCTGGACAAGTCAAAATATCCAAGTTCAAAACGTGGTCATATGAGTAAATATGGTAACTTGGAGAGTTATAGGCGGTCTATGAACTCTTGGCGATTACTGATATTAATCACGATGATACACTATCTCCAATATGATTGTCTAGGGTATGAATGAGGAGCATCTTCCTTTTCTATCTTTATTTAAGAGTTCAGTTTTAGCTCTTTAGTGGAATGAGTTAAAATTAATGGATCGGACCTAAGTGAATCATTTGTTGATTGTGATTAGGTTATGTCTATTGAAGCTTAAATTTAGATGGCCCGCCAAGATCCCCAATCCACACGGACTTGCATGGATCACTTGATATATTCTACCAATTTAAGGGTCCATCTAGAATTGCATTTAATATATTAAGAATATAATTTGCACATTATTTTAGTAATGGGCTGCTCAATTATATTAATATATTAATGAAAGACATGTGGGCTTGTTTCTTTTAGTAAGAATGGGTCTGGTTCACATGTGGGCTTTTTATTTAAAGTCCAATGGATTAAATGAAATAAGAAAATAATATTTTGGCCCATTTACTCTAAGTGGGGCGGCAAGGGTTAGTTTAACCTAATATATTATTTTGTTTCATTGTTTTAATAAGAATTAATTAATTTATTAATTAATTGTTTAATTAAAGAAACAAATCTTTTCTAATCAGGAAATATATTTCCTAAAAGTAAAATTAAAAGACTTGTTTGATAAGGAAATAAATAATTAGTTTTATTTATTTAATCAAATAAGAAGTCTTTTTTTATTTAGTCAAAATAAAAGAATAAAAGATCTATGAGTTGGATTAGGGTTTGATGTCTTAAAAACTAGATGGAAATTAGGGTGCAACATAAGCCTATGGTGGGCATGTGATTTCGGCACCCTAGTTATTTCTAGGTTAGGATTTCGGCAACCCTAATAATAAAAGAAAAGAAGAAGCAAACTTAGGCCACATATATATTGACAAGTATAGTATTCGGCAAGAATGATATGGGTTCATGATACAAATTTCTTTTTCTTCTCAATTCATAGAAAGCTTTTTATTCTATTAAAACAAAAAGGAGTGTTAGATTATTCTTTGATAGTATACTATTTGCTTATTCATTAATAAGCTTGTGTATACGATATCGATCTTGGTTCACGCGAGTTTCGATCATTAGATTGAGAACTCAAAAGTGACCGGAATAATCTTAGTCATTCTTTTGATTGTTTTTGTGACTAACAAAGAAAAGAAAAGTTTTTGTCCATTAACAGGTTTGCAATTCAAAGAAAAGGGAGACCACGCTCCTAGGTGATCCACGTTCGTGCTAGGATTGAAGATCTTGCAGATTACCATCGACGTAAGTCAATCGGATCACGCGACAAAAGGTATTCTTCTTTTTGTTATTGTATATGTATGTTTAATTAATTAAAGGGTTTAAGGTTCATAAAGGAAAATTTTTTAAAAGTCACTAAATCTAATTTTTAGTATCGCTTCCGCTGCGTGTACTTCTTTGGTATTTTTCCCAACAGTGAGAAGGTCAAGAAACAACAAAAGAAAAAGCAAATTGGGCCTACCAAGAACGAGACCAAGAAAGTAACCAAGATCAAAGGGAAATGCTTCCTTTGTGGTGCAAAGGGACATTGGAAAAGAAATTGCCCAAAGTCCCATAATAAGAAGGAAGAAAGTAATGTTAATTATCTTGAAACATGTTTTCTGGCAAATTCTACATATTCTTGGATTATAGACTCTGGAGCCACTAATAATGTTTGTTATTCCTTGTAGGGGTTCTAAGAAAGGTAAAGGCTGAATAAGAATGAAATCAACTTGCACTTGGGCAATGGAACGTTATTGTCTGCAAGTGCAGTGGGAGATATTATAGTTAATCTATATTTGATAGACGTTTATTATGTACCTCAATTCAAGAGGAATTTAATTTCAGTTTCTTGTTTAAATAAATTTGGATATTCGGTTAAATGTTTTTATTATTAGTAAGAATGACAAAATTATTTGCAAAGGTACATTGGAAAACGGTTTATTCTTTTTACATAAAAATATCTCTTACTTGTTAGACACATAATTAACGGAACCTAATCATAAAAGAGTAAAATTATCAAAAGATGAAACCTACTTATGGCATTTGTGCCTAGGTCATATTAACCTTAATAGGATTAAAATATTGGTTAGTGATGGACCGTTAAGTGACTTAAAGGTTGATGATCTACCAACTTGTGAATCTTGTTTGGAATGTAAGATGACGAAAGGTCATTCACGACCAAAGGCACAAGAGCCACTGAATGTTTAGGATTAATACATACTGATATGTGTGGTCCTATGAGCATTCAAGTTAGAGGTGGATATGAGTACTTCATCACTTTCACAGATGATTATTCGAGATTTGGCTATGTGTATCTCATAAGACATAAGTCGGATGCTTTTGACATGTTCAAAGCATTTAAAGCTGAAGTAGAAAATCAACTTGGGAAACACATAAAAATCTTCAGATCTGATCGTGGTGGAGAATATCTATCTGATGAGTTTCAACGATATCTTATTGATAATGGAATAGTTTCTAAGTTTTCTGCACCAGGCACACCTCAACAGAATGAGGTAGTAGAAAGGAGAAATATAACTCTTTTGGACATTGTTAGGTCTATGTTGAGTTATTCAACGTTTCCCAAATCATTTTAAGGATATACTTTACAAACTGCAATGTACATTCTAAACGATGTACCATCTAAGTTAGTTCCTAAAACACCGCATGAGTTGTGGACTGGGTGAAAACCTAGTTTACAACACTTAAGGATATTTTGTTGTCCTGTACATGTGTTAAAAGGAAAGACAAAAAAGATGGAGTCTCGTTCGGAAACATGCATATTTGTGGGGTATCTAAAAGGAACTAAAGGATATTATTTCTATAGTCCTTCAGATCTTAAAGTATTTGTTTCGACAAATGCTAAATTTCTGGAAAAGGACTATATGATTGACTTTGTGCCTAAAAGTAGAATTGTCCTGAATGAGATGTCAGGAGATACAATTCCAGAAGAGGTTTCACAACCTAACCCAATTGTAAGTTCCACACTATCACAAGATCAACAACCTAGCATTCCTCGTCGTAATGGTAGGATTAGAAATCAACCAGAGAGATACATCGGTCTAGGAGAATCAGTGGAGAATCTCCCGGATGACGATGATCCCTACACATATAAGGAAACAATGGAGGATGTTGATTGTCACCATTGGCAAAAGGCAATGCAATTTGAAATTGAATCTATGTTCAATAACAAAGCCTGGTCTCTTGTATACTTGCCTAAAGAGATAAAACCCATCGAGTGCAAGTGGGTATACAAGAGGAAAAGAGGAATGGATGGAAAGGTGGAAACCTTCAAAGCTAGATTAGTAGCTAAATGTTACACACAGAAGGAAGGTATCGATTACGAGGAAACCTTCTCTCCTGTGGCCATGCTTAAATCCATTATGATACTCTTATCCATTGCAGCATCTCTAGACTTAGAGATTTGGCAAATGGACGTCAAGACAGCTTTCCTTAATGAAAGTCTTGATGAAAACATCTATATGATGCAACTAGAAGAATTCATTGAAAAATGCCAAGAGGAAAGGGTATGCAAGTTGCAAAAGTCCATACATGGACTAAAGCAAGCATCCAGGTCTTGGAACATAAGGTTTGATCAAGTCGTGAAAGGTTTTGGATTTATTCATAACCCTAACGAACCTTGTGTGTACAAAAGGATTAAAGGCGACAAGTTAGTTTTCCTAATTCTTTATGTTGATGATATACTACTCATCAAAAACGATGTAGGTGTATTGACATCAATAAAAGAATGGTTAGCAAAACAATTTGATATGAAGGACTTAGGAGAAGCAAGTTATATTCTTGGTATCCAATTAATAAAGGATAGAAAAAATAGAACGATTGCATTATCCCAAACTTCATACATTGATAAAATCTTGTCTAGATTCTCCATGAAAGATTCCAAAAAAGGTTTGTTACCTTTCAGACATGGAATCAAACTTTCTAAGGAACAAGTTCCTAAGAATGAGCATGAAGAGCAATTCATGAGTAGAGTTCCATATGCCTTAACAGTTGGAAGTCTCATGTATGCAATACTCTGCACTAAACTAGATATTTATTTTGTTGTTGGCATAGTTAGCAGGTTTCAATCGAAACTTGGTCCTGATCATTGGATGGCAATCAAGCATATTTTCAAGTATCTCAAAAAAAACAAGAGATTATACGCTTGTATACTATATAGGGGATTTAATTCTCGTTGGGTATACAGATTCTGATTTCCAATCAGATTCTGACTCCAGAAAATCTACATCAGGATCTGTGTTTACTATTGGAGGAGGAGTAGTCATATGGAGGAGTATCAAGCAATCATGTGTTGCTGATTCCACCATGGAAGCTGAGTATGTTGTTGCATGTGAAGCTGTCAAAGTGGTTGTTTGGCTCCGCTAATTCTTGGTTGACTTGGAAGTGGTTCCTAATACGAATAAGCAGATCACTATTTACTATGACAACAGTGGATCAGTGGCTAATTCGAGAGAACCAAGAAGTCATAAGAGAGGTAAGAACATTGAAAGGAAGTATCATCTTTTAAGGGAGATTGTGCATATGGGTGACGTGATAGATACCAAAATCGCGTTAGTAGAAAATCTAGCGAATCCCTTCACAAAAGCTCTACCTCAGAAGAGTTTTGATGGGCACCTAGAGAACATAGGAATGAGATATATAACACACTAGCTACAACGCAAGTGGGAGATTGTTAGGATTATGCTCAATAGCAAGAGTATAATAATGTAATTGACAATATTTTCATATTAATAAAGTGATATCTAGTTTAACAAATCTTATAGCATTTATAGTTTAATTATTATAATTGTCAAAAGTAAATAATCATAAGGTCAAAAGACTATGAGATATAAAGAATTGTTCGTACATATGGATATGTATGAGATAGACACAATTTTTTAGTTAGTCTCGAATATTGTTCCCAACTTAAGATAAAGGTTGGGAACCTTTACCTTGTTAAAGTTGTAGATTCTTTTGCTAGCATTTGAGTGGGATCAAATGTGACATGATGAGTCTAAAATCATCAAAGTGTCTTTTAGTAAAAGAATCTAGTGCACTAGGTGTATTAAATAGGATCATAATGAAATACTTTATCTAGAACCGTCAGTGGATAAAATTTTTCATTATAAGGGCAATCAGTGAGTCTATCTTAATCCTGAGATAAATGATGGACTCATGTTTACAAGTGTTATCATTTGAGCTATCAATGAGTACGATTATATAGCATAGTCTATTCTCGATAGTTTGGTGGTATTCATTTGATAATCAATAGAGGACTTCATTTATAGATATAGACATCGTGACTCCATTTATTAAATGAGAGTATAATATTATCATATGGATGTTTTAAGGTATTGAATTTTAAATTTTAACGTTAAGTTTTCAATAGTGACTATTGAAATATGGCTTCTAGACAAGTCAAAATATTCAAGTTCAAAATGTGGTCATATGAGTAAATATGGTTATTAGGAGAGCTATAGGCGGTCTATGAGGTCTTGGTGATTACTGATATTATTCAAGAGGATACACTATCTCTAATAAGATTGTCTAGGGTTTGAATGAGAAACATTTACTTGTTCTATCTTTATTTAAGAGTACAGTTTTAGCTCTTTAGTGAAATGAGTTAAAATTAATAGATCGGACCTAAGTGAATCATTTGTTGATTGTGATTGGGTTATGTCTATTGAAGCATAAATTTGGATAGCCTACCAAGATCCCCAATCCATACGGACTTGCATGGATCACTTGATATATTCTACCGGACTAATTTATGGGTCCATATAGAATTGTATTTAATACATTAAGAATATAATTTGCACATTATTTATTTAATGGGCTGTTTAATTGTATTAATGCATTAATGAAAGGCATGTGAGTTTGTTTGTTTTAGTAAGAACGGGTCTAGTTCACTTGTGAGATTTTTATTTAAAGTCTAATGGATTAAATAAAATGGAAAAATAATATATGGCTCATATATGATACTTGGGCGGCAAGGCTATTATATTAGTATAATATATTATTTTATTTTATTATTTAATTAAATGAAAATTAATTAATTAATTAATTAATTAATTAATATTAATTAAGAATCAAAATCTTTTTCTAACTAGGAAATATGTTTCTTAGTAGTATACTATTGTTGGTAGTATAAATGGAATCAAAGACTTTATTTGGTAAGAAGATAAATAAAAAGATTTTATTTATCTAATCAAATTAGGAAGTCTTTGATATAGTTATAAAAGAATGAAACACTAAAGAGTTGGATTAGGGTTAGGATTATAAGGTTGATAGGCATTTTGGTGAAACACAAATCGTCCTTAAAGGAGAATTTGGCCACTACCCTAAATTACCATCAATAGAATTCGGCCAACCTTATTAAAATAAGGAAGAGGAATTCGACCACTATATATATCATAGTATAGAATTCAGCCACCCTCTAAGGCTTGTTTGAGAGTTATTTTTCTTTAGCTTGAAAAATAGAATCCATCTCTTAGACTAGTGTGAGAAATTTCGGCCAAGAAGAGAAAGTTAGGAGAACATTTTATTTCGATAGTGCACTAGTAGCTTTTACATTAAAAGGCATTGTGCACAACTTCTAATAAGGTTCATGCAAGTTTCGATCAAAAGATTGATAATTCAAAAGTGACCGAGGCGTTCTTTGCTATCTCTTAGAAGTTTTGTGACTAACGAAAAAGAAAAAGTTTTTTGTTATCCATCTTCAAGTACTCAATTCAAAGAAAGGGAGACCACCCTCCTAGGTTATTCTCGTTCATGATTGGATTGGAAGTTCATGATTACCATTGACGCAACGTCAATCAGATCACGTGACAAGGTAAGGTATTTTTGTTTATATGTTAATTTAATCAAGGGTTAAGGTTCATCTTTATATGGAAAATTTTTGTTATATACTAAACCTATTTTTCACACTCCGCTACGTGTATAAACTATTTTTGCCTACAGTATTTGGTATCAACTTTGAATTTTATGGCATGTAATATTTTTTTTTTGTTGATCTTGGCTAGAATATTTTGTTGGATAGAATGTATTAAGGGGGAGCATACATGATCCATTTGAACTTTAATGTTTATTTTTCTTGCCACAGAATGTCTATTTCCATATGTGTTCTCTCTTGGATATTCTATTTAAGTTGATTTCAAGTGATATCAAGAGAAGACCAAGAAGAGGTTCAAGACCCTTGTTGTTGAAAATTTGTCAAGTAATGTGTAACTCACTATGACCAATTTTCCTTGTAATTGTTTTAGTAAATCTACAAGGGTTTTGACATGGAATTTTCCAAATGGGGAGATTGTTAGGATTTTGGTTTGTATTGGCATGAATTCCATATCAAATTGTTGTTTCTTCAAGGAAGAATAAGCTACATTGCTTATCAAAGGTATATTAGACCTATTTCCTCTTGCAAAGCATAGGCACACACACACATGACATTCATTTATGTCCCTGCATAGTTTTACACCATTAGTATAACACATTTACACACTTGTTGAAGTATGCACATGCATTAGATTTCATTTTGATAAACATTGTGATTTGCATGGTCTAAGACTATGTCTAATAAATGGCATACTTGTGTGACTTTGTGTTTATTTGTTTTAGTTTGTTTGTTTTTGGACTTGAACATGATCTCATATGATTCCTTATTGAGTCTCTGTCATTTTGGTTACTCACCTCATTAGGTTTCAAGTCCAAACTAGGAAGCTACGTTACTTTGCTTTCTCATACGATGTGTTATGTTCGTCGTTGTGTACCGAATCAAATTCTCAACCTTTTGTCAAAGTTTCATAGTCTTCCTCATGCATAAGGTAGTCATGGTTTGTAATCTAAAGAAGTATTTGAATTCAGAGTTCGGAGTCCTGAATAAGGTTTAAGAACGACAGAGGAGCGCGAGGGAGGCATGAAATGGCCAAAGGCCGTGAGAGGCGCGTGAGCCTCACAGGCAAGCAGCCTGTCTACTCTGTGATGCTCACGCGCCTCTCATGGGGTGGTGACACGTCACCTGCTAATTTGTCACTTCTCTCCCTCTCTTTCATCTCTTTTAAGCTCCTCATTTCTCTCCCATTTATTTCAAGAAGAAAAGTTTGAAAAACACAAGTGCAGAATTTTCCTCTCCAATTTTCTCACCCTCCAAACACCATAACTTTCTCATTCGGACTCCGAATTGAGTGAATAAAGTTGGAGAATCTTTGTAATCAAAATTTCTACCTTTTCCAAGAGAGTTTGCAGCTGTTTGATCGATTTTTCTAATGGCTCTACCAACAAAACATAACCAACTCGTGATTCTTAGGTATTTGACTAAGCTTTGTGTTTTCTTCCTTTTGAACCTTCAATTTCCTTGGGGTTTCTTCTTCTATATCTATGTGTATCTATGATGAATGCTATGGAGAAAGATAGCTTCATAATCAAACCTAATCAAGTCTAATTAGAGACAAATGTGAACTAGTTTTCTAGAATTCTAGTTTTTCACATGTTTGAGAGTTATATTGTGATTAGTTTGATATCTAGGGTTATTTGTGATTTGATTGATTGATTTTATGATTAATAACCTTAGCATGTGCTTTGATCCTTTGATTGAACAAATCTAGGATTAGTAAATTTTATTTGTATTTAGAGCCTAATAGAATTTAATTGATTATTCATTATATCCTAGCTCTAAAAGTTTGGCTAGAATATTCATTGAATACATTTTGTGATTCTAGCATTTTTGGTGTATGTTTTTAATATCTTGAATATGTGCTTCATGAATATGATTTATTCAAGTATTATATTTGGGAATGAAACTAGGAGCCACATGTGTTAGGTGTTCTCACATGCTCTAGGTTTTAATTCAATTTGTATGACTAGACTATTTTGACTTTAGTTCTCACATGACTAAGTCTAGTTTCCATGGAATGTATTGATCACATGTTCTATGTTTAATTTGCTTGTTTGCATCATTTGCATTCATTGATCACACTAGGAAGTCCTTGTAAAAGGCAAGAAGTCTTGACTAGGACAAGAGGTCCGGATAGTCAAACGAGAAAGTCTTGGTTTGGACAAGAGGTCTCAAATAACCAAGCAAGAAGTCATGGCTAGGATCGGGAAGGTCCGGATAGATATGCATGGAAGGCTCTCTAGAGGCATGAGTGCCTTAGATAGCGAGTTGGCTACAATATTGGTAGGCTAGGCGTTTGGTTAGACATAGACTTCAATAGAGAGTGTTGCATGGGATGCGCATTGGCTCTTGAGGAATTTCTAATTTTTCAACAATGTTGGTTAGAGATGGACTCCAATATATGGTGGCTTCGCATCATTCAAGGATTTTGTATTTACCAATAGGGATTGGGTAGACATAGACTCCAATAGGAAGTAGATCATATGTTCGTAACTTTTAAGGAATTTCTATTATATAATCCAATATATATAGTACCCAACGGTTGTAGTTCAACCCGAAGATGTTTCCACCTTAGAGGTTTTACCATATTAAAAAATCTCTTGTGTCAATTCTTTTGATCTCTCTCTTTTATATTTGTATATATTTATGTTTCTATCTTATTGCATAATATTCACTTGTGATATATTTTGAGACAAGATTTTGTTAAGTGTGATTTGTAAGCAATTCATTTTGATCATAGTTGTATATATAACTCTTTTGTTCATTGATTCTTTTGTATAGTTATATTTTGATTGATACTTGTACCACATTGAATATTATTGGAAATACAAGTATTCTTTGTTGTTGAGTTGGAATGTTATTCTTCCTCTTGTTACTTGTTGATATGTAGACAATGTTTTAATGATAACATACTTATCTTGTCTATACATGTATGTTTGGTATATGTGTTGTAATGTAAGCTACCTTGAGTGACAAACTTGCGTTTGTTTCAAGGGATTGAAAAAGGTGTAAAAAACCTATTCACCCCCCCCTCTAGGTACGTTTTAGGCAATTTAAGTACGATTGTATATTTCCATCTCTAATGAAATGATGCCTAATATCTATGTACTTTGTGCGTGAGTGTTGAACAGGATTTTTAGAGATGTTAATGACACTTAAATTATCACAATAAAGTGTCATTTTTCCTTGTTCTATTTCATAATCCTTAAGGATTTGTTTCATTCAAAGTAATTGTGTACATGCACTTTTGGCCGCAATGTACTCGGCTTCGGAAGAAGAAAGGGAAACAGAATTTTGTTTCTTACTTGACCAAGAAACCAAGTTATTCCCAACCTAAAAGCAACCGCCTGATGTGCTTTTATGATCATCTATGTTTCTAGCCCAATCGGCATTACAATAGCCTATAAGTATGTCATTAGTATCAAATGAATAGAATATACCAAGACTAAGAGTTCCATTGATGTATACCTAATGATCATTTTTACGGCTTTTAAGTGTGATTCTTTAGGATTGGCTTGGAATCTAGCACACAAACCTACACTAAAGCAAATGTCCGATCTACTAGCCGTTAGGTAAAGTTGACTTCCTATCATGCGTATATATAGGCTTTGATCAATACTCTTCCCTTTTTCATCTTCGTTAAGTTTAAGAGTAGTACTCATGGGAGTTTCAAATTCTTTTCCACTTTCTACGCCAAACCTCTTAACTAGGTTTCTAGCATACTTAGATTGATTCAACATAATGTCTGTGCTAGATTGCTTTACTTACGTGTCTAGAAAGTAATTTTACTCACCCACCATACTCATTTCAAACTCACTTGACATCATACTAACAAATTCATCAACCTTGGTGTAAGTTACTCAGTTTTTAATTGGCTTATTTCGTTGAAAAATCACAATGGGGTTTAGCTTAGAAATTCCCATCAAATGCTAATGGACCTCATTATGGACATCAAGAGCTTCAAGGAAGGTAGTTTACTTGTCTTAACTCTTAGTTGAAGAGATTTAGTCGCACACACACATTTGTCATGTTTGCATATGTATGCATTGCTCTTATGTGCTCTCTCTTCACATGTCACTTGTTACACTTGCACTTTGTTGTTGTATCTTGTTGTGTTTCAGTGTGTCTAGCAATTCGTTTTACAAACATTATTCAGAAACATCCATGTATGCACAATGGTATGCCTGGTTTAGCGCAAGGATTGCCTTCGAAGAACGCCCTTGGCTTCTCATTTGGTTTCACCAACAGTAGTGAAACGATGGTTTGATCGATGGCCATGACCGCTGTTCGAAATTGCCGATCTAGACTTGATTGATTAATTTATCTTGGTCTCAAATCGGTGGTTATTTTCGACGGCCAGACTGCCGAATGAAACCACCGATTGAAACATGTATCTTTTACTCCAAATCTTCGATTTACATCGGCGGCCATTATTCGACCGTCGATTGATTCCAGTGATCATCTTTCAAATTATACAGTTATGACTGGCGTCCTGACCGCCAAATTAAACTATTGATTGGTTTCAAATGCCAAACGTTTCGTATTCTATGGTTATTATCGGTGGCGTGACTGATGATTGAAACTGCCATTTGGTGCATTTCAGAGGCAACTTTTCAAAACGATGCCACTTCACTTGGATCTTATATATACATGCCTTGATAGCCTTTGGTCGTTAGATAGAGCAAAAATTACATATTTTGAGAGAAAAAGAAGTGATTTCAAAGAAAAGGTATCAAGATTTGATTTTTATGATTCAAAACACAAACACCCGTCTTTCATTCATTATTCATACTTTATCTAGCATGTTCTAGGTATGATTTATTATGGGTTTTCATTGTTTCCCACATGACTTGTAGTTAGAACATTAACTTCATCTTTGACATGTTCTTGTTTTACAAGACTGCATCTTTATTACTTGACTAGTTTCAAGAATGCCTTTTTATTATGTTTCATGAGTTGTTTGTGATAGCTATTGCCTATAGGACTTGATTTGCACATATAGCTAAGTTGTATACATGTCATATAGCTACATGATAACTAGGAATGTCTTTGATATGTTAATCCATGTCTAGATAAGCTTAAATGTTTGACCTTGCATTTATGTACTTTGAATATTATTCATATTCACTTCAGGTTGTTTATCGATCTCTTCACTTTGAGAGTTAAGTCTTGTGACTACCAATGTATAGTGCTCAAGCATCTTAGGTCTAGAATCACTATTAGAGGCCCGTTGGGTAGTAGTAGTGGGTTAGTAACCGTGTAGGGTTTGACGTGGTCAACCTAGGTTGTAAACTCTATTACAAGTAGTGGATTTAAGGACCGTGTGTGGCAAACATAAAAGCCCATGGTTTTTTCCTCGTTGAAGGTTTCCACGTAAAAATCATGTGTTATTTATTTTCCGTATTCTTACACTTGATTTTAGTTTTGACTAGTTAGGGGTTTTTATTGAATATTGACTAATCAAGAAAAATTGGTAATTAGCTTGATTAAAATCTATTCACCCCCCTCTAGTTATTAGTAGACACGTTTTATATATATATATATATTCAATTGGTATCAGAGCGGGTTCCTTAACATAATTCAGTGATCCCTTCCTCTTGTTAAAGTGTCTTGCATTTGTATGCATTTTTTTTTGTTTGTCTTGTTTGTTTGTTTGCATTCATTTCATTCTCACCGAAACACAATGAGGTGAAACGGAATTAGAGTCGAGGGCGCTTCTAGCACAAGACCCTCCCCCTAGCTTACCGAGGTTAATTATGCCTCATGGAATGGCAAAATGGAAGCTTATGTGTGCCAAATTCATGACCGTGCATGGATAGCAATTGAAGATGGGTACACGTAACCTAGGATGACGCCTACGGGAGGTGAAGAGGAAGTTCCCAAGCCAAAGGCATAATGGACTCCCCAAGAGTTCGAGGCATCCAAGTGGAATAACAAAGCCATGCACACAATCCTTTATGCCATGGATGATAATCAATACAAATTGATCCAAGCCACAAGGATTGCAAAGGAAGCATGGGACATCCTAGAGACGGCTCATGAAGGAACCGAGGTGGTTAAGGATTCCATGCTCCAAGTCCTCCAAACACAATTTAAGACCATTAGGATGAAGGAGGATGAGTGCTTCAATGACTTCCAAGTGAAGCTTATGGATATAGTGAATCAAAGTCACCATCTTGGTGACCTTTACTTGGATAGAAGGATTAAGCAAAAGATCATGAGGTCGCTTCCCGAGAGATTCGAATCCAAAGTGACGGCCTTGGAGGAAAATAGTGACTACACTAAGATGAAGTCAAGTGAAGTGGCAGGAAGACTCTTTGCTTATGAATTTAGGAAGGATCATACAACTACACCTCCAAAGAAGCAAAAGAGTCTTGCCTTAAAAAGTATCAATGTGGAAAATGAGGAAGTAGACTTGGATGAAGTAATTGCCTTGATGGCAAAAAAGTTCAAGCAATTTATGAGATTTAAGAAAAAAAAGGTTTTGGTTCTAAGGGAAAGTTTGTGAAGAAGAAGACTCCTTTCAAGAAAGTGGAGCAAACTTAAGAGAAAGACTACAAGAAAGGTGTCCAATGCTATGAGTGTAGTGGATTTGGACATATTGCTCTGGAATGTGCAAATTTGAAAAAAAGGAGAGGAAAGGCAATGGCAATTACTTAGAGTGATAGTGATGACCTAGAAGAGAAAGATAAGTCTTCGGATGATGATGATGACCAAGTTGCCAACTTTATTGCTTTCTCATACTCTTATAATAGCAATGAAGTTATGAGTGATAAAGTAGAGGAAGAGGAAAAGTAAGAAGAAAGTGACTCAAATGGTGAGAGCAACTCTTTAAACTCCAACTTTGACTTTGATGAAGAAATAGACTATGATGACTTCATGAGATTCTTTAAGAACTCTAGATTGAAGAAAAAAAAGGAGATACAAAAGCTAAAAGGGGGGAAGCTTGAATTGACATCCAAAGTGACTCATTTGAGCAAGGAAATGAGTAAAGCAAGAGAAATAGAAGAAGGATTGAAGATAGAGCTAGTTTTGGCCCAAAAGAATGAAGAAAGCTTGGGAAAGAGCTCATGGAGGCAAAAGGGTTGATTGCCAAGATGACTTCCGGAACCAGAAGCTTGACAAGATGCTATCTTGTGGGAAGAGTCCAAGTGACAAGAAGGGGTTAGGATATATGGAAGAAATGGAGACCACATCTTTGAAGAATTCAACTTTTGTCAAGAGCAAAAAGGTCGAAATCCTCAAACCCCTCAACAATCAACCAAATGGCTTAAAGTTGGTGAATCCTCAAAGCAAGCTCAAGAACCACCACCAAGACCACTACAATCAAGAGCTCCACAACCAAGATCTCCTCAACTAAGGATCCCACAAGCTCAACATAGGGTTCTTCATGCTAAACCAAGAAGACATGCTAACTTGGCTCAACCACAAAGGAGAGAGTTGCCTCAACATCAAAGAACAAATCAAAATGGAAGGAGGCCACAAATGCTTGCACAAGGTTATGGTATGAACTCCTATTTTACTCCTACTTGTCATTATTGTGGAATTGAAGGCCACATTAGGCCTAATTGCTTTAAGTAAATTAAATAGTGTAGAAAATAAAACATGATTGAGAAAAATATGCTTAGAAGAGCCACAATGCATGCACCTAGGAAATTTAGAGCTAATGGACCAATGGCTCCTAGGAATGACCATGTTGCACCTAGGATGAATAAAAATGATGAATATTATTTCTATGTGGATCAAGTAGCCTTGAAAGCAAATGTCTCAAACACTTGGTACCTTAATAATAGGTGTTCTAGGCACATGACTAGAAACAAGAATTTCTTTAAAACTAAAGAAACTCTTGTGATGGAGGATGGTGGATTCGCCACATTTGGTGATGGGTCAAAGAAAAAAGTCATAAGGTAAGGTAATATATCTATTCCCGATTTGCCTTCCTTGTCTAATGCTCTTTATGTATATGGCTTGCAAGCCAATCTCATTAGCATATCACATTCTTAAAGAAAATGGGCAAGTTTTGTTGAAAGGCAAGAGATCAAGTGACAATTGCTATTGTCTTGAGTCTAATCTCATCTCTTGTAACTTGTCCACTTGTGGGCAAGTTAAGTTGTGGCACCAAAGATTTGGTCACATGAACTATAAACACTTGAAAGTCCTTGATAGGTTGAATGTTGTTAAAGGCCTTCCTAAGCTTGGGAAAAAGGTTTAGGGAGTTTGTGGACCTTGTTAACAAGGAAAGAAAACCAAAAGTGTGCATAAGAAAGGCAAATATCTTTCTACCAAAGAGCCTTTGGATCTTCACCATATGGACCTTATGGATCCCATCCAAACCAAATGCTTAGGTGGTAGAAGATACATTCTTGTAGTTGTTGATAACTTCTCTAGGTTCACATGGACTTACTTCCTTAGAGAGAAGTCCAAAGCCTTTGAGAAATTTAAAATGTTTGGTGTCAAAATTCAAAATGAGAAAACCTCTCACATTAAAAGCATTAAGAAAATTAGGAGTGATCATGGTAAAGAATTTGAAAATACTAGCTTTGAAAGATTTTGTAATAGCTTAGACATTTCCCATTAATTTTCGGCCCCTAGGACTCCTAAACAAAATGGTGTTGTTAGGAGGAAGAATAAAGTCCTCCAAGAGATGGCTCGAGTTATGTTGCTTAGCAACAAAGTCCCTAGGAACTTTTGGGCCGAAGCCATTAATAAGGCTTGTTATATAGGAAATAGAGTGTTCCTTAACCCCGAGACTAAACAAACATCCTATGAGTTATGGAATGGTAGAAAACCAAATATAAGCTACTTCCACATCTTTGAAAGCAAGTTCTATATATCAAATAACCGTGATCAACTTGGCAAGTTTGATGCCAAGAGTGATGAAGGTATTTTCATTGGGTATGTACTCAATAGCAAGGCCTATAGAGTTTTTAATTTAAAGACTCGAAGTGTCATGGAATCATCAAATGTTGTCTTTGATGATTGTAGGCCCAAACTTGATGACCATGAAGAAGATGTTTGTGATATAGATGACCTTCCCTTGAAGAAGTGTGGTGAGACTTTAAGTGGTGTGAAGTCAAACCAAAATGAAGAGGATAATCTACCTCTTAGTCAATTTACGAAAATACCCCAACTAGTCAATACAATACAACAAGTGTAATATGTGTGGAATTTAAATAACATTTGATATTTACGTTGAAACTCTCAACAAGGAAAAATCATGGGCTGGTAAGTGTGCCACACTAGAACCTCGAATCCATTAGTTGTGATAACGTTTACAACCTAATCCCAGTATGTAACCCGCAACCACTACCCACAGGTTTGTAAATCTGGACCTAGTCCAATTGCTCAATCCTCGCAATCACTACTTGTAATGATGTTCACATCCTAGGTTGACCTCAACCATGCTCGGACTATAACCCTCCACTACTACCCGCAGACCTGTAATGGCAATCCTAGATCAAGACTTAATTCTCCGAAGAGATCATATACCCTAAGTGAATATGCAAAGATATCCAAATATGCAAATAAACAAGGGTACACTATATGCTTATCTAGGATGATAATATGGCAATTAACACAATATTAGATATCAAAAGCTAAATGACATGTTATAAAGCTAAGCTATGTAGAGGATAACCAATCCTAGATACAATAGCTATCAAAAACAATCTCAAACATTTCAAAGAGATTAATTAGCTAGATTTAAATATAAATCATGAAATCTTAGCTATCAAAAAACAATCTCAATCATGCAATGAGATTAATTAGCTAGATGGCATATAAATAATAAAACCTGGCTATCACAAAATAACCCAATCAACACATAATCTCAATCTTGCATGTAGAAATTACTCTAAGAACATACAAATAATAAATGAGAGAAAATTGATAAGTAAAAACAGTAATTATGTAAGATAATAGTGTTCAACATATATACCATGTGTGTTGAAGAAGACCCATGCATTAGCACATACTAGATGAACCTAGATGATGCTTAGATGATGATTTATGCATGTGGAAATGGGTTTAGAGAAATAAAGATGTAATCTTTAAGCTTTTTCTGTCAAGTCTCTCTAAATATCTCGTTAGGGTTCTTAGAATGCAAGACTTATGTTTTGAACCATAGATAAGGATGTATTTATAGAGAGTGAAAAAGGTTGGGTGAAAGACAATTTTGTCCCAACTTTACGGGCCAAGTCGGTGTCCTATTCTGCTGCCCGTGCCAACAGAATCAAGGGTGTATAAATGCACCTGATACACTAGTCCGTTTTCGGCGCCCAAAATCTGCGGTTACGGCCCGCATAAATCTGCCACAATGCACAACTCAATATTCGAGCGCATCGAAACATGAACAAACAACATCAAAACCTTTCATATGATATATCGTTGGAAAGGTATGGAAGTCTACTTTCTACACCAATTTATGGAGTGACATTTTGATGTCTGTAGAAACATTTGTGGTCAATTGAGTGACCAATGGTCAGATTCGGATAACAGCAGTGATGCTCTGTTTTAGTGGTCACTTTGGAGATTTCAAAACCAATCCAAACGGTCATGAAATATTATGAATAATATACCGTTGGAATAGTATTGGTGTCTAGTTTGGCCAGAATTTTACAAAAGTCAATTTCAATCTTATTATAAAAAATTATGGTCACAAGGCCATACAAAGGTCAGTTTTGAAAAACATTTAAATCATTGAAATCCAATCTTTTGAAACTAGACACTTTACTCCAAATAACCAAACCGAATCTAACACTTATCTAAGAGAAGAATGAGACCTTCTCAAGTGGTCAACCATCGTGCTAAGACATGCACATCATCATGCAAGCACGGATGTTTCCGATCACACAAACGGAAATGAATTACACCACACTTAAAACTAACAAACATGAATTGCAAGTGTGGGAATTGAATGCATCCTAATGCCTAACATGTCATGGCATTATCATAGAACAAGATGCAATCAATTCAACATGCATGAATAAAATTCATGGCTTTGCATCCTAATGCCTAAACATGTCATGGTATTTTAATAAACTAGATGCAATCAGTTAAAACAAGCAAGAAGAGATGTTCAAGAACATGCATGCACTCATATAAAACACACAACATACAAGGATAAGATATATGCATGAGTTTTGTGTGTGTGCAACTAGACCACTTCAAAGCAAGAAAGCACTAGAATATAACTTTGGTGCTTCTTTTCTTGAGGTCTTGTGCGGGCCTTGGTTGTGCAAAACACCAACCATCAAATACCTAAGCTACCCTTACATCAATCCCCAATATGTGGTTTCCACGAAATAAGCCAATCAATAAATGGGAATTCTTACAATCTCTGCATTTGGCTATTTCATGACAAAACCACCACTCACATTGATCCTCACAATATAAATAGAAACTAAAGGGATATTCTACATTACAAAGAGATAATTAAAATCTATGATCTTCAAGTCTTCAATCTCTTGTACAAAAATTAATCCTTCAAAAAAAAGTTTCTATACTTTCCAATACAAGTATATGTGAGATTAATCAAGTGAGATAAAACAAGCATTTGCAATAAGAATTTAAGCACAACATAATGCAATGTATGTATAATGCAAATGCTCCCCCTCAATTGGTTACTCTTCCTCAATAAGGTAAACTCCCCAATCATGTGAATGCTACAACAATTTAGCAATTAGCATTCTCCTCCTAACTACATACTACTCCCCCTTTTTGTCATAAGTTGGTTAAAGGAATAGTCCACAACCGGGTCACTTGTAGCAAAGAGAGATAGTAGTATACATGTCATTTGCATAATCATATAATGCATTTTATGCAACTCAATTAATTGGAGAGAACAAGGAGATTCATTTTCATAAAAATGTGTGATTATTATGCTTTGTATGCAAAACATGTTGCATTCAAATCCAAAAGCAATGGTATTTGGCAAAGCAAAATGCTTTGTATGCAAAACATCTTGCATTCAAATCCAAAAGCAATGGTATTTGGCAAAACAAATGACAAAGGTTTCCTTTAAGAATTCAAAACAATTCACCTTTTGTCATGAATCAAGCAAGGATATAGAATTTTTAATGAATTCAATTTAATGAGCAACTATATCCAACCTTACAAGCAAAACATGGCATGATCAACTTTTTGCACCATATTTGATTTTTCCGGGTAAGATACCCGTATGACAGTAGTCATGTTCCACAAGTAAAGAAAGAGATACATTTTGATTTTCATTTGAGTCTCATTTGATTTTCACACATTATTTTAGCATTTAAGAAAATGCAATCAATAATTCATGATTTTCATTTAGCATGTCATTTGAAATCATGCTTTTCACATCTAGCATATCTTTTGAATTTTATGCTTTTCACTTTTTAAGCATGTCATTTAACAATCATCATTTCATGGAGATCATTCAAAGAGTACTTCCTATGTATATATCTCTTAGTCCAAAAATGCATGTTTGAACATAAATATGACATGGATTGCAATACATGCATGGTTCACACTTATTGAAGTAAAAACATATAAGCATATGTGCAACCAAACTACTCAAGCAATTAATAAAGAAGCATAAAATATTTCAAATTTTTGCATGCAACAAGTATGCAATTGCTCTCTTTGCTTAAGTTCCCCATATGGGATCAAATACCACACCGTTTCAATGAAGGGCATGAAGTCCAAAAGACTTACCAAGTCCATTGGAACTAGTTGAACCTATGTGAGACATGTTAGTCTCGTAGCAAGCGGGTTCTTCATTTTTAATCCACTTAGGTGATACAATATCAATCATAGTGGACAAAGGTTCTAGATTTCTAGATGGCAAAGGATCATGTAATGGTTTTCTTCCTTTTTAAGAACATGTATCTTAGCTCTAGCCTTTTTCTTTTGAATCATGCTTTTAACTCTACACATTTTAATGTAATGCAAGCAACTTGGTCTAACATGACCATCAATACCACAAAAATGACAAGTGGGGATAAAGTTAGGAATCATACCATTCCCTTGAGCATGCAAAGGTGCTTTCCCTTGTCGTTGTGGTTGTCTTGGTTCTTGGATAAGATCTCTCCTCCTTTTTTGATGACCAAGACAATGTTGCTTGCTTGGTTGAGCTTCCATGACTGAACTCTTCCCTTTATGGATCTTAGGTTGAGGAAAGTTAGCATGAGGAGCTTTTTGGGGTTGAGCTTGAGCTTGACCATTTGGTGCCTCTTTTGCTTGGGCACTTCTTGAACTCTTTACTAGGTCTATCGTCTTCCTAGATTGTTGAAGAGGAGGAGACAACTTGATGTTGATGCTCTTGACAAAGGTTTTCTTGCTTGAGGAGGAAGCATCCTTGTCATCAATGTAGCCAAGACCTCTATTGTCATTTGGCATTTTTCCAACTCCCAACATGTGGTCAAGCTTCTCGGTGCTTGAAGCTATCTTAGCCATTAAGGCCTTAAATTCTTCAAGCTCTCTTTTCAACTCTTCCTCTCTCCTCTTATATATGGCTAAATCGTCATTTAGCTTATTTTCATCCACCATGGATCTTACCACTTCTTCACTCAAGTGGTCAACTAGTGTTGAAAGCTCATGATTTTCTTCCTTTAATCTTTGAATCTCCCTCTCATTCTTTATCCTAGAGCTTTCAACTTTGACTTTGCAGTCACTAAGGACCATACTCTCCACATTTCCATTTATGGAGTTAGATGACAAATTCTCACTATTTGAGTTATCTCCTATATTCTCCATCTCACCAATGAAGTCATCTTCCACATCAAGATCATCAAATTTGTCTCTTGATGAAGTATGAGCCAAATCCCAATGAGTAGCTACACCAACTACTTCTTTAGATACTTCTATTTCTCGTTATTCTTTGGAATCACAAGACAAAACAACTTTGCCATCTTCTTCAACTTCTACACGTTTGGCTCCAAATGCCATGTAGTTGATGGCAAGCTCTTCATTACTTGAAGGATTTTCTTCACTTTCATCCTCACTCCATGAGGTGGCCATCGCCTTTCCTTTCCTTCTATCCTTCAAGTTTCCACACTCCAGGGAGATATGCCTGAATCCTCCACATTCGTAGCAATGAATCTATTCACTTGAAGACACTTCTTGGTTCGACTTGTCAATAAGTGCCATATCTTCATTCGAGTCATCCTCTTTCTTGTTACGCTTCGAAGTCTTCAAAGCAATAGTTTTCTTCTTCTTATAAGGTGAGGTGGTTAATTTCACAAATCTCCTAAATCTCTCAAAAAAAAAAAGAGTCATCTCCTCATCAGAGTCAATTTCTTCTCTCTCAAATTCACTCATAGTGTTTAACTCAAATAAATGCAAATGTATGAAAAAATCAAAACTCACAAAAAATGCATAACACACCAAAATGAGCAAAGGATCACCTAAGTATATCTAGAAACCCGCTCTGATATCAATTAAAACTAATAATGCACGGTGTGTTCAATGTTAATCTAGAGGGAGGGGGTGAATAGATTTTAACCCTTATTACCAAATTTTCACATTTAGTCAATTTACGAAAATACCTCAACTAGTCAATACAATACATTAAGTGTAATATGTGTGGAATTTAAATAACACTTGATATTTACATGGAAACCCTCAATAGGGAAAAACCACGGGCTGGTAAGTGCGCCACACTCGAACCTAGAATCCACTAATTGTGATAACGTTTACAACCTAATCCCGGTATGTAACCCGCTACCACTACTCACAGGCCTGTAAAAGTGGACCTAGTCCAATTGTTCAATCCTTGCAATCACTACTTGTAATGATCTTCATATCCTAGGTTGACGTCAACCATGCTCAGACTATAAATTACCACTGCTACCCACAAGCCTGTAATAGCAATCCTAGATCAAGACTTAATTCTCCGAAGAGATCATACACCCTAAGTGAATATGCAAAGATATCCAAATATGCAAATAAGCTAGGGTACACTATATGCTTATCTAGGATGATAATATGGCAATTAACACAATATTAGATATCAAAAGCTAAATGACATGTTATAAAGCTTAGCTATGTAGAGGATAACCAATCCTAGATACAATAGCTATCAAAAACAATCTTAATCATTTTAATGAGATTAATTAGCTAGATTTATATATAAATCATGAAATCCTAGCTATCAAAAAACAATCTCAATCATGCAATGAGATTAATTAACTAGATGGCATATAAAGAATAAAACCTAGCTATCACAAAATAACCCAATCAACACATAATCTCAATCTTGTATGTAGAAATTACTCTAAGAACATACAAATAATAAATGAGATAAAATTGATAAGTAAAAAAACTAATTATGTAAGATAATAGTGTTCAACTTACCATACAATGTGTGTTGAAGAAGACCCATGCATTAGCACATGCTAGATGAACCTATACGATGCTTAGATGATGATTTATGCATGTGGAAATGAGTTTAGAGAAATAAAGATGTAATCTTCAAGGTTTTTCTCTCAAGTCTCTCTAAATATCTATTTAGGGTTCTTAGAATGCAAAACTTGTGTTTTGAACCATAGATAAGGATGTATTTATAGAGAGTGAAAAAGGTTGGGTAAAAGATAATTTTGTCCCAACTTTACGGGCTAAATCGGTGCCCTATTCTGCTGCCCGTGCCAGTAGAATCAAGGGTGCATAGATGCACCTGATGCACTGGTCCGTTTTCAGTGCCCAAAATCTACGGTTACGGACCGCATAAATCTGCCACAACGCACATCTTAGTATTCGAGCACACCGAAACATGACCAAACGATATCAAAACTTTTCATATGATACATCGTTGGAAAGGTATGGAAGTATACTTTCTACTCCAATTAATGGAATGACATTTTGATGTCTGTAGAACAAGTTGTGGTCATTTGAGTGACCAATGGTCAGATTTGGATAACAGCAGTGATGCCCTGTTTTAGTGGTCACTTTGGAGATTTCAAAACCAATCCAAACGGTCATGAAATATTACGAATAATATACAGTTGGAAAGGTATTGGTGTCTAGTTTGGCAAGAATTTTACAAAATTCAATTTCAATCTTTTTATAAAAAGTTATTTTTACATGACCATACAAAGGTTAGTTTTGAAAAACATTTAAATCATTGAAATCCAATCTTTTGAAACTAGACACTTTACTCCAAATAACCAAACAGAATCTAACACTTATCCAAGAGAAGAATGAGACCTTCTCAAGTTGTCAACCAACATGTTAAGACATGCATATCATCATGCAAGCGTGGACATTTCCGATCACACAAACGGGAATGAATTACACAAAACTTAAAACTAACAAACATGAAGTGCAAGTGTGGGAATTGAATGCATCCTAATGCCTAACATGTCATGGCATTATCATAGAACAAGATGCAATCAATTCAACATGCACTAATGAAAGTCATGGTTTTGCATCCTAATGCCTAAACATGTCATGGCATTTTAATAAACTAGATGCAATCAATTAAAATAAGCAATAAGAGATGTTCAAGAACATGCATGCACTCATATAAAACACACAACAAACAAGGATAAGATATATGCATGAGTTATGCGTGTGTACAACTAGATCTCTTCAAACTAAGAAAGCACTAGAATATACCTTTAGTGGTTCTTCTCTTGAGGTGTTATGTAGGCCTTTGTTTTGCAAAACACCAACCATCAAATAACTAAGCCACCCTTACATCATATGTGGTTTGTCCACGAAATAAGCTAATCAATAAATGGGAATCCTTACAAGGTATTTAGGAACAAATCCGATGAGGATGCCAACATTGTGCACAATAAAGCTAGACTTGTTGCATAAGGATACTCTTAAATTGAAGGTATTGACTTTGATGAGACTTTTGCTCTCGTTGCCCGCCTTGAGTCCATAGGGCTTCTCTTGTCCATTTCTTGTGTTGACAAGTTCAAATTACATCAAATGGATGTCAATAGTGCTTTCCTCAATGGCTTATTGCATAAGGAAGTGCTTGTTGAGCAACCCAAGGTATTTGTGGATCCACACCACCCCTCTCATGTCTATCGCCTCAAGAAAGCTTTATATAGGTTGAAACAAGCACCGAGAGCTTGGTATGAGCGCCTCACTCTTTATATTGTTGACAATGGCTACTCTAGAGGTAGTGTTAACAAGACATTGTTCATCAAGTGCACTAAAGATGTTCTATTCATAGCTTAAATTTATGTTGATGACATTGTTTTTGGTTCCACCAACCAATCCAAAGTTCAACAGTTTGTTGATGTTGTGTCTCATGAATTTGAAATGAGCATGGTTGGTGAACTAAATTACTTCCTAGGCTTGCAAATTAAGCAAATGCATGATGGGATCTTCATATCCCAAGCTAAATATGCCAAGAGTCCAGTGAAGAAGTTTGTCCTTGAGAATGCCAAACATTGTGACACAACCATGAGAACTACCTTGAAACTAAGCAAAGATGTTAGTGGAAAGGATGTTAAGCAAAGTTTATATCCCGGCATGATAGGTAACTTGTTTTACTTGACCGCAAGTAGGCCCGATATTTCATTTTGTGTGGGTGTTTATGCTAGGTACCAAGCTAGTCCCAAAGAGTCTCACATTGTTGCGGTGAAGAGGATCATTCGGTTTGTGAATGGTACCTCAAATCATGGGATCTGGTACTCCTTTGACACTAATCCAAGTCTTGTTGGATTTAGTGATGCCGATTGAGTAGGAAATTATGATGATAGGAATAGTACATTGGGTGGTTGCTTCTTCCTTGGGAACAATTTGGTCTCTTGGTCTTGTAAGAAGCAAAACTCAATCTCTTTATCCACAGCTGAGGCAAAATACGTTGCTGCTGGTAATGCTTGCACTCAATTGATGTGGATGAAACAAATGCTAGCCGATTATGGCTTAGAGCAAGGTACTCTCACATTGTTTTGTTACAACATGAGTGCCATAAAGATTTCCAAGAATCCCGTCCAACATTCTAGGACTAAGCACACTGACTTAGACACCATTTCATAAGAGAGATAGTTGAGAGCAAAATCATTGCATTGGAACATGTGGGAACAAATGACTAACTAGCGGATTTGTTTGCAAAACCCTTAGAGACCCTTAGATTTGGGAACCTTAGCAAGTCTATTGGGATTTGTCACTTGGGTTGAAATGGTAGGTCTTGACCCCATATGGGAAGCTCAAGCAGAGAGAGCAAAGTTGCATGATCATGCATTATGCTACATTGATAAATTTTATGCCTCTTATTTAATTGTTTGAGATGATTGGTTGCGTATGCTTATGTATTTTTCTTAATAAGTGTGCTACATTGCCTTGCTTACAATCCATGTCATATTTATGCTCAAACATGCATTTTTAGACTAGGAGATGTACTTTGGGAGTACTTTTTGAATGATCCATAATTGATCTCCATGACATGATGATTCTTGTTAATGACATTCATAAAATGAAAAGTGTGAGTTGAAAAATGTGAAATATTTGATTGCTAAATCTTGAATGCAAATATGTGTACAAAAGCAATATTGAGACTTAAATAAATAAGGATCTTAAAATCCAAAGTCTCTTTTTCTTTATTGGTAGAACAAGGCTACTATCATATGGGTATCTCACCCAGAAAAATCAAATAGGGTGCAAAGTTGCTCATGTCTTGTTTTGCTTATAGAGTTAGATAAAGTTGCTCTTTGAATTGAAATGCTTACACTCTATATCCTTGCTTTTTCCATGACAAAGGGTGAAATTGGTTTGAATTATTTTGGAAATCCTTGGTGTTTGCTTTGCCAAATACCATTGCTTTTGAACTTTAATGCAACATGTCTTGCAAGCAAAGCATCTTTGTCACACATTTTTCTTGAAATAAAACTCCTTGAATCTCTCCTACTTAATTGAGTTGTATAAAGTTGCATATATGATTGTGCATATGTGTTTGTGCTACAAGCTCTCATTGCTAATGCTTACCTATTAGAGGAGACTCTCTTTGCCTATCTCATGACAAAAGGGGGGAGTAAGGTTGGGGAAGAATTTATGCCATTCTTGGCATTTCTTAGCATTGCATTGAGGGGGAGTTGAGAGAGAGTAACCAATGTTGGGATTGCATTTAGGGGGAGTTGCATTGCATTGCATGATTACATTATTTGATTGTATTTTTTTTTGTTAAGACAATTGCAAATGATCTTTCTTGTTTTAAGCACCTAACACACACTTGTTCTTGAAAGGTATTTTTCTTGTTGATTGTGAGTAGGTTGGATCCTTTCTACAATCCTTGGATTCACTTAAAGATGTTCAAGACTTATATTAGGAGTTTTATTGTAATGTAGAAAATTCTTGTTGACCAACCATTGTTTTTTTTTTTTTTTTGTGAGGTTGCTATGTGAGTAGTGGTTTTGATGAGAAATAGCCAAAGGGGGAGATTGTAAGTGCCTCAGTTTTTAATTGGCTTATTTCATTGAAAAAATCATAATGGGGTTCAAATATGTAAGGGTAGCTTAGGATTGAAGAAATTCTCCTCAAATGCATATGGACCTCATTATGGACATTGAGAGCTTCAAGGAAGGTAGTTTACTTGTCTTAACTCTTAGTTGAAGAGATTTAGTTGTACACACACACTTGTCATGTTAGCATATGTGTGCATTGCTCTTATATGCTCTCTCTTCACATGTCACATGTCACACTTGTACTTTGTTGTTGTATCTTGTTGTGTGTTAGTGTATTTAGTAATTCGTTTTGCAAAAATTATTCATAAATGTTTGTGTATGCACGACGGTGTGCTTGGTTTAGTGCGAGGATCGCCTTCGGATAACGCCACTGGCTCCTCCTTTGGTTTCACCAATAGTGGTGAAATGGTGGTTTGATCGGTTGCCAAGATCGTCGTTCGAAACCACCGATCTAGACCTGATTGATTAATTTATCTCGGTCTCAAATCGGTGGTTATTATCGACGGCCAGACCGCCGATTGAAATATGTATCCTTTGCTCCAAATCTGTGGTTTACATCAGCGGCTATTTTTCTACCGCCGATTGATTCCAGCGATCATGTTTCAAATTATGTGGTTGTGATCGGCTGCCTGACCGTCAAATTAAACCGTCGATTAGTTTCAAGTACCAAATGTTTCGTATTTTGCAGTTATTATTGGCGGCCTGACCGCTGATTGAAACCGTCATTTGGTGCATTTCAGAGGCAACTTTTCAAAATGATGCCACTTCACTTGGATCTTATATATATGCCTTGATAGCCTTCGGTCGTTAAATAGAGCAAAAATTTCATATTTTGAGAGAAAAAGAAGTGACCTCAAAGCAAAGGTATCAAAAATTTGATTTTTATGATTCAAAACACGCACACCTATCTTTCATTCATTATTCATACATCATCTAGCATGTTCTAGGTATGATTTCTTATGGGTTTTCATTGTTTCTCACATGACTTGTAGTTAGAACATTATCTTCATCTTTGACATGTTCTTGCTTTACAAGATTGCATCTTTATTACTTGACTAGTTTCAAGAATGCCATTTTATTGTGTTTTGTGTGTTGTTTGTGATAACTATTGCCTATAGGACTTGATTTGCACATATAGCTAAGTTGTATGCATGTCATATAGCTACATGATATCTAGGAATGTCTTTGACATGTTCATCCATGCCTAGATAAGCTTAAATGTTTGACATTGCATTTATGCACTTTGAATATTGTTCATATTCACTTTAGGTTGTTTATCTCTTCACTTTGAGAGTTAAGTCTTGTGACTACCGGTGTATAGTGCTCAAGCATCTTAGGTCTATAATCACTATTAGAGGCTAGTTGGGTAGTAGTGGTGGGTTAGTAACCGTGTAGGGTTTGACATGGTCAACCTAGGTTGTAAACTCCATTACAAGTAGTGGATTTATGGACCATGTGTGGCACACATAAAAGCCCGTGGTTTTTTCCTTGTTAAAGGTTTCCACATAAAAATCATGTGTTATTTATTTTCCGCATTCTTACACTTGATTTTAGTTTTGACTAGTTAAGGATTTTTATTGAATATTGACTAATCAAGAAAAATTGGTAATTAACTTGATTAAAATCTCTTCACCCTCCTCTTGATATTAGTAAACACGTTTTATATATATTTTCACTTCGTTTAATTGGTAGACCCAACAACAATGTCATCAACATATATTTGTGCAACAAAAATATCATTTTTATGAAGTTTGATAAACAATTTTCTATTAATGCCACCTCTTCTATAGTTGTTCTCAATAAGTTATTGAGTCAACCTATCATACCAAGCTCTTGGAGCTTTCTTAAGACCATGGCCTTTTTCAATTTAAACAAGTGATTAGGAGAGTGTGGGTCTACAAACCCGTAGGTTGTTCTACATACATCTCTTCTTGAAGGTAGCCATTGAGGAAAGTACTTTTTGACATCCATTTGAAACAATATGAACTTTTTAAGACAAGCAATAGACAATAAAAGTTCAATAGACACAAAATGTGCAACCGGTGCAAATGTCTTATCAAAGTCTGCACCCTCAACTTGAGTGTAACCTTGAGCCACTAGCCTAGCCTTATTCCTCACTATCTTGCCACTTTCATCGGTCTTATTCCTAAACACCAATTTAGTGCTAATCACATCAATGTCTTTAGGCATAGGAACTAATGACCACACTTCATTCCTCTCAAATTGATTTAATTCATCTTACATAGCCCTAACCCAACATTCATCAACTATTGCCTCATTAATATTTTTGGGTTCAATTTGAGAAGTGTAGCAAGAACATGAAATTTGGTTAGCTAGATGATTCCTAACCCCTTCATTCAAATCACCTATGATGTTTTCTTGGTAGTGTGAGTTTCTAAGTCTATAGTGAGAATGTTCAATAACTTGGTCATTTTGAGGGGTGCTTAGGTTTTAGGGTTTCGGAGCCGTTTTGTGATTACGAGCATCTTTCGGTCTGATTCTGATCTTATAGTCTTCATCAAAGTTGTAGATCGTTAAATTTCATGCAACTTGGAAACATGAATCTCGTGATTTGGAGTGGTTTACATAAAGTTACATCGGTTTCAAATTTCTGCACATGTTTGTCTTTTATTCTAGGGTTACTCCGCTGTTTTGCTTTTTGTGCCAACTTCCGGTAAGATTTAGTTCTTTTCTCCTTCTTCAATATTGTAGATCGTGATTTTTTATGCAATCTAAAATCAAGAAATTTGTGATTTAGGGTTCACATCACTGAGTACGTTCGTTTCAAGTTTTCTATTTTGGTTTGTTTCTCTAGGGATAGGTTTCAGTGCCGTTTTGTAATTTTGAGCATCTTCTTGTCAGATTATGATCTTATGTTCTTCATAAAAGTTGTAGATCGTAAAATTTCATGTAACATGAAATCAAGAATATCTTGATTTAGAGTTTGTTTCATAGTGTTAGGTCAGTTTCAAGTTTCTACACTGGTTTAACTTTTCTTTTAGGGTTACACCGCCGTTTTGCGTCATTAAGTTGCATCCATATCGAGCTCATTGAGTTGCACATAGGAGGCCACTTTATCTCTTTCATCTCCGGTAGCGGTATCTTCCACCTCGACTAGTCAAGTTGGTATGAGTACGGTAAGTGGAGTGAATTCCTTTTCTCGGGTTGTTCCTCTCGCATTTGGTGGGGTGTGTTCCTTAGTTGGTGAGCCGATTCCTCCTCAACATGAGGGGGATGTTATGGTGATTGTTTCGAATTCAGTTACAGGTCTCATTCAGAGTTCAGTGCCTATAGTCCAGGGTGGTAAGTCTTTTGCGGGTCTCTTCAAATCTCCCATAATTGAGACTTTACTGGTGCCATCAGTTCCCTCTAAGAAGGGGGGTATGTTTCTGTTCGGGTGGATCCGATTTCTTATCAAGCCCGTCTTGAGTTGTGTAGGAATGCTCTTATTGGTCGTGTAGTGCTTTCAAGTGGTGAGCGGCCTTGGAAGCTTGTGGATCTTAAGGCAAGACTTAGCAAGCATTGGATGCTAAATTCTGATTAGCATCTTATATCTTTTGAAGTCTCCTACTGAGATGAATCATGTTCGGGGGTTCGGTTCGATTCATCTAAAGCCAGGTATTCTGCGCCTATAGCCTTGGGTCCCGAATTTTAACCTATTGCTACAAAAGTCCACAAATGCTCAGGTTTGGGTTAGGTTCTTCGATCTATCGTGGGAATACTAGCATCCAAAAATTATTTCTGACTTGGCTAGAGGGATTGGGGTGCCATTACGGTTCGACAAGGCTACTAGTGATGGGGATTTTGGTCATTTTGCTAGAGTTCTAGTTGATGTGGATGTGTCATCAGTGCTGCCTACTTTAGTATTGCTGGAGAGAGATGAATTTCATAGTTCTTTTATAGTTGTTGTGTATGAGAATCTCCTAGTTTTTTGCTCGACTTGTTCTTCTATAGGTCATTTGCCTAGTTCTTGTCATTGGAATAAGTCTTCTAAAGTTCCTCTAAGTAGTTCTACAAAATTGACCCAGGATATAGCGAGGGATTCTAGAATTTTTAGGGATGATGGTTTTCAGCCTGTTCATACCCGTTCCTCTAAATCAGTTTATCACTCTATTATTGCTCCTCAGGAGGAGGTCCCGTTATCCAATGTTTTTTCAGCTATTCACCAGGATGTAAGTGGTTATCCACACTTCAGTAGGGTCTAATTTGATCTCGGGTTCCACTTTGTCCGCTAGTTTGGTTCTTTCTTCAAATCCATCTTCATCTACTATCTCAGCTATTTCGGAAGTGGATTCAAGTTCGGTTCCTCCAATGATTTCCCAAGCATTATAGATTAGCAAGGATTCAGGATTTGATGACGGGGTCACTGATTCTGTCCTGGTTTCTAATTCCTCGGTTGTTGATCCTTCTATTAGTTCTGTCAGTTCGGATGTAGGGGTGGTGCATTATTCAAGGACTATTGTTCAGGGTTCTTCGGTGGTTAATCAGGTTCGCCCTATGGTCTCTACCATTTTATCTAGGTCATCTTCTCGTCTGGGTCATACGGCTCGTCGGTAAGTTAGGGTTCATGAGGTTTCAGGCAATCAATCATCTGAGGAGGCAGTTATGTCTTCAGCTTCGAATGTCAGTGTGGATCAGAGTAGTTTACAAGATGGATCTGGTTTTTCTTGTTCTTTAGTTGTGGATCCTAAGGTGCAAATTCAGAGTTCGGGTCCGTGTTCAACTACTTAGGCTGAGCTTCACCTTATTGCAGATTCTTCATGGGCTTCCCAGGTGGAGGAGGGTGAGTTAGTTGATGCTGAGATTACACAGAGATCTTTGAGGGTTCAGCGTAGGTTGGCTTTGTTAAAGTCCGGATGCTGGGCTCCTTCAACGGTTTTCGATGATTAATGTTCTCTTTTGGAACTGTCGTGGGATCTAGGGCGAGCCTACGAGGCGGGTACTTAGAGAGTTGTGTCGTTTACATAGACCTGCTTTGGTTTGTATTGCAGAGCCTATGGTTGATTTTTCCTCTATCTCTTTAGGTTTCTAGCCTTCGCTCGGTCTTCGCCTGGTGGATATGAACGATAGGGGTGGGTTGATTCCACTATTTGGGTTTTCACTTGTGCTTCAATTCTTAAGGCTCAGATAGTTCACTGTCATGATCAACATCTTACTGTTTCGCTCTCGATTGGTTCTCGGGTGCACTATTACACTTTTCTTTATGCGAGCACTTCTACAGTGGTTCGTAAGTCTCTTTGGCACTCTTTTCGAGATATGGTTAGTTTGGTTTCTTCTTCCAGGTTGGTTGTTGGGGATTTTAATATGGTTTTGGGTGCTCATAAGGCTTTGGATTCTCGTTCTCCTGCCCGTGGTTCTTATGAGGATTTCAGGTTGATAATTGATGATTGTGATTTGGTTGGCATTCGTTCTCAAGGCGCCCGATTCACTTAGGTTAGAGGTCATAGTAATCGCACTAGAGTTGAGAGACGATTAGATAGAGTTTTGGTTTCTGATGGTTGCATTTCCTGTTGGCGGGAAATTTCGTGTGTGTCTCTTCCCCGTATTTGTTCTGATCACTGTCAATTATTGGTTCGATTATCAGATTTTGAGGTTTCTAGTCATCGTCCATTTCGGTTTCAGAGCATGTGGTTAGAGCATCCTAATTTTATAGCTATTGTTCGTAGGATTTGGAACTCTCCTGTTGTAGGTAGCCCTCATCAGGTTGTTATCTATAAGCTGAGAAACTTGAAGAAGGCTCTCAAGTCTTGGAATTGGGAGGTTTTTGGGGATCTTAACTCTGCCATTGCTAGGAAGTCAGTGGAGCTTCATTCTATTCAGCTGGATTTGTCTAACCTGGGTTTCTCAGTTGATCTTTTTATGGCCGAGGCGAGTGTTCATTCTGAGCTTGATGTGTTATTACGTAGACAGAAGTGCTTTTATCTTGACCGGTCTAGAGTTAGGTGGCTTCATGATGGGGATCGGAACACATCTTTCTTTCATGCCTTTATCAAACGTAGGCAATATCGTAACACTATATCAGCCCTTTCGATTAATGGAATTCTCTCGGAGGATCGGCCTACCATCAGGGATCATATCATTAGTTATTATTCTGGCCTCTTTTCCTCGGATGTTTCTCGAGTTGGGAGAGATTTATCTATTGTAGATGATGTAATTCCTTCCTCGGTAACTACCACAGAGAACGCTTTCTTGACTAGCGTTCCATCTGCAGATGATATTCACGATGCGGTCTTTGCTATGGATGCTGCTTCTGCCCCTAGGCCAGATGGGTTTACTAGTAGTTTTTATCAAAGATGTTGGGATGTTGTAGGTAGTGATGTGGTCCTCGCTGTTCTAGATTTTTTCATCACTGGAGTTATTTTCCCAAGTCTCAATTCCAACTTCATTGTTCTTCTTTTAAAACTGAAAGACTTGATTTCGGTTGATCAGTTTCGACCAATTGTTCTTAGTAACTTTCTGTTTAAAATTTATTTGAAGATTTTAGCTGATCGTTTAGCTTGGGTTGCCGCTAGGATTATTTCTCCTCAGCAGTTTGGCTTCATTCGAGACCGGCTTATTGAGGATTGTATTGCTTTGGCTTCTTATTTTGTGAATGTGTTGCAAAAGAAATGCTATAGGGTAACTTAGCCATAAAGATTGATATCCGCAAGACGTTTGACACCTTGGATTGGTCTTTCCTTTGCAGAGTGCTTTAAGCTTTTGGGTTTTCTTATGTTTTAGTGGATTGGATAAACGGCATTCTTCGTTCGTCTAGGCTTTCAGTTCTATTTAATGGGGTCTCAGAGGGGTATTTCTGGTACTCTAGAGGGGTTCGTCAGGGAGATCTGCTCTCTCCACTTTTTTTTGGTATTACAGAAGACTTCCCTAGTAGATTATTGACGAGGTTGGTGGGTTTTTCTCAAATTCTGCCAATTTCTTCCCCAAGGGTTTTTTTGGCTCCAACTCATTTGCTATATGCAGATGATGTTCTAATCTTTTGTAGAGGCACTCAAAAGAATCTGAAACATATCATGGGTGCTTTTAGGGATTATGGTGATACTTCAGGTCAGTTGGTTAACCGGAGTAAGTCTTCTATTTATTTCGGATCTTCTATCTCCCCATCTCAGATTGGTAGTTTGCAGTCTCTGATTGGTATGTAGATTGGGCAACTCCCGTTTTCTTATTTGTGAGTCCCTTTGTTTCAGGGTAAGCCCTCAAAGGCAGTGTTATGACCTATTGTGGATAAGATCTTGTCTAAATTCGCTAAATGGAAAGACAAGTCCCTCTTTCTGGCCGGTCGTGCTACTCTAATCAGGTCGGTCATCACTGGTTCATTTGTGCACTCTTTCATGATTTACAAGTGGTCTTCTTCTTTACTGTCACTGATTAATCGCAAGTTGAGAAACTTTTTATGGACTGGTTCCTGTGAGGAGACTAAGTTGGTTCAGGTCGCTTAGGATCGATGTTGTAGGTCTTACTCATAGGGTGGTTTTGGTTTGAAAGATCTTAGGTTGCTGAATGACTCGTTGTTGTGGAAATTCACTTGGAAGTTTATAACCTCTGATGGTTTTGCTTTCTAATTTCTGCGAGAGAGGTATCTTAGGCATTTGTAGAAGCCTTATAGCGGGTATGTCACCTCCTCAATTTGGTCTTCTCTTCGAACAAATTATAGTTCCCTTCTTAAAGAAGGTATCTGGCTGATTGGCGAGAACTCTCAACGGGACTTCTGGCGGGATAATTGGTTGGGGGTCCCCATTTTGGAACTTTTAGGGATTCCAGATTATTTAGCTAATCCTCTCTGGGCAAGGGTCTCAGATTTTATTCATGAGGGTAGATAGGTGCTGGACTATAGTTTCTGAGCGCACTTCCCGGATCTGTGTTTTCGGATTGATCAAATTGTGATTTCTCCTATTGTGGATTCTATGGTTTTGGCTAATTCTCGGGATGGTCATGTATCTTGCAAGACTGCTTATTCCCAGTTTCTTCGTGATATTCCTCAAGTTGTTTGGTGGAGAGATGCTTGGTCCCGTTTTATCCCCCTCTCTCGCTCAGCTTTGACCTGATGTCTTATGTTCAACAGGCTTCCTACTGAGGATCGTCTTTGCAGGTCTGGGTTCCAGTTGGATTCTCATTGCAATATTTGTAGGGTTAGTAATGAATCTGCAGATCACCTTTTTCTTCATTGTCCCCTGGTAGTTGCTCTTTAGGAGGCAGTTTTCTCTGCTTTCCAGTGATGTGTCTCTGCCGAAACTTGGCAAACCTTGTTCTTCCAGGCCATGTCAGTTTCCTTTAATGAGCAGGTTAGGATTTTATGGAAATCGGCTATCCATGCAGTGATATAGGGGGTGTGGACTGCTCGTAATCAGTGGATCTTTGAAGGGAAGTCGGTGGACTTTAGATCCATCCTTTCTTTGGTTTGGCGTGATGTTTCAGAGGCTAATCGCCTGGATATTGGTTGTATGCGTAATTGTATGGACGACCTTTTGATTCTTTGTCTTTTCGGTCTTTAGGGTCACCCTTCTAAAGCCCCGGTGATCAAGAGTGTGATTTGGTCACCTCCGACTCCTAGTTGGATCAAAGTGAATACAGATGGCGCTGTTATGAGCTCTCCGGGGTTTGGTGGTTGTGGTGGTATCTTTCAGAACTGTAGAGCTTTTGTGAAGGGTTGCTTTGCTATTCCTTTTGGTCAGGTTTTTGGGTTTTAGGCTGAGCTTTTGGCGGCCTCTTTGGCCATTAATTTTGTATGGAAGTATAGGTGGCACCGTCTCTGGCTTGAGAGCGATTCTTCTTATGTGGTTCAACTTCTTTCTTCTCGTTTTAAGATGGTTCCTTTGAGGGTTCATCAAGCATGGCAGCGCTGCATCTTCTAGATCTCGCAAATGGATTTTCAGGTTTACCATATATTCAAGGAGGGGAAATAGGTTGCAGATACACTTTATAAGCATTTTTTGGAGCTTCAGGGTGATTCTTGGTGGTTCTCTGCCCCATCATTCTGTTCTACTTTAGTTGGCAACAACTGTATGGGTTGGGAGTCTTTTCGTTTTTCTTGATGTTTTCTTTTTCTTTTTTGTAAAGCCTGCATGCCTCTTTTTGTTTAGGGTTGTTTTTCCCTTGGTTCCTTGTTCTTTGTTGCTTTTTGTCTCTTTTTACTTTTCTTTTCTCTTTTTTATATATGATACTGTCTAAGGGTTTTTCAGCATATGATCATTTGTGATGCTTTTCCCCTTAGATCAATCCAATTTTATTTTTTTTAAAAAATAACTTGGTCATTTTGTTGATTATCATTTAGTGCATTTTCTACCTCTTGACTTCCTACTCCAACATCACTATTGTTTTCATTATTTTGACTAGACTCACTATGTTAATCATCACTAAACTCATCATTAGCCATATCAATAGGTGTATTAGTGTTATTCAAAAGATATTCTTTAGGTTTATTGACACTATTACCATCACACAAATCAAGCATGCTAGGGTCATCTATCTTCCCATTGATAGATTCTATAATAGTCTTAGTATTCAAGTTGAAAACTCTATACACACGACTATTAAAAGCATACCCAAGAAAGAGACCAATATCACTCTTAGCATCAAACTTACCTAAGTGATCTCTATCATTAAAAATGAAACACTTGCTTCCAAAAGTATGTAAAACTTACATTGGGTGAAACTAATAACGGTGTGTTCAATATTAATATGGGGGGGTCTGAAGGGATTTTAACTAATTTTTACCCAATTTTCGTTATAAGGCAATATTCCAAAAATACCCCTAATTAGTCAATTTATATATCAAGTGTAATATATGCAGAATTGTAAATGACACAAGATATTTAAAAGTGATCCTAGTCCAATTTGCTTGTGGCCTAAGCAATCTTAGCCATAAGTCTTACTTCTCAATGAAGAGATAATACAACCTTAGATACTTATCTAGGATGATGATATAACAATTAATGCAATCCTAGATATCAATAGATAAATGATATGTCAAATAACTTAGCTAATCAAGATTAAGAAAATCCTAGAAAGTTTCTAAACAATCCAATACAAGAAAATGTGATATTAATCAAGTGAGAACAAAACCAATCATTTGCATTTGAGAATTTAAGCACAACATCATGCAATATATGTGTAATGCAATGCTCCCCTTCAACGGGTTACTCCCCATCAATGTGTATTCTGCCCAACATGTAATTGTGCTATTACAATTAACAATTCCCCTTACCATATTCTACTCCCCCTTTTGTTCATGATATAGGCAAATGAGTAGTTCCCAAAAAGGTCACTTATAGTAAAGTGAGATAGTAGCATACAAGTCAATTGCATAATCATATAAGGTACTTTATGCACCTAAATTAACTAGAGAGATACAAGGATATTTATTTGCACAGAAAATATGTGATTTGAAATGCTTTGCATGCAAGACATAATGCATTCAAGTCTAAAAATCAATGGTTTTTGGCAAAGCAAATGACAAAGGTTTCCTATAGGAATTCAAACCAGTTTCACCATTTCTCATGAATTAAAGTAAGGATATAGAGAATTTATTGATTTCAAATTTAAAGAACTATATCCAACTTTATAAGTGAAACAAGTCATAAGCAACTTTGCACCCTATTTGATTTTTCCGGATAAGATATCCGTATGATCAACAAATAAAGAAAGAGAGACATTTGGATTTTAGAATCCTTAGAATGGATTCAAGATCCGTTGTTCATTTTGAGTCTCATAAGCTTTTCACATATTATTTTGCATTTAAGAATTGCAATCATCAATTCATGCTTTTTCTTTTGAGCATGTCATATGAATTTCATGCTACTCACATTTTTAAGCATGTCATTAAGAATCATCATGTTATGGAGATCATTATAGGTCATTCAATAAGTACTTCTTAAGTGAATCTCCTAATCCAAAAATCCATGTTTGAACATAGAAATAACATGGATTGCATTCAAAGCATGGTTCATACTTATTGAGATAAAAACATATATACATATGTGCAACTAAGATACTCAAGCAATTAAAAAAGAAGAATAAAATATTTCAAATTTTTGCATTCAATAAATATGCAATTGCTCTCTTTGCTTCAGTTCCCCAAATGGGGTCAATCACCAAAACACATCACTCCACAAAACATATCCTAATAGATCAACTAAGGGTTTTAAACCTTGTTGCATCTAAGGGTTTAGTAAATAAGTCCGCTAGTTGATCATTAGTGCCTACATGTTCAAGCACTATGAATTTATTTTCAACAAGCTCTCTAATGAAGTGATGACGGATGTCAATATGCTTAGTCCTAGAGTGTTGTACCGGATTCTTGGAAATATTAATAGCACTCATATTATCATAAAAAAGAGTGAGTGTACATTGGTTGAATCCGTGGTCGACTACCATTTGCTTCATCCATAGGAGTTGTGTGCATCCACTCCCCACGGCTATGTACTCTGCATCGGCCGTGGACAAGGAAATCGAGTTTTGCTTCTTGCAAAACCAAGACACCAAGTTGTTGCCAAGAAAGAAGCAACTGCCCGATGTGATATTCCTATCATCGCAATTTCCTGCCCAATCTGCATCACTAAAGCCAACTAAACTAGCATTAGTGTCAAAAGAGTACCAAATCTCATAGTTAGATGTCCCATTCACATAAAGAATGATTCTCTTAACGGAAGAGAGATGAGACTCCATAGGATCCGCTTGGTACCTAGCATCCACAAACCCCTTGGGCTGTTGAACAAGCACTTCCTCTTGCAATATGCCATTAAGGTAGGCACTCTTGACATCCATTTGGTGCAATTTGAACTTGTGCACACAAAAAATGGACAAGAGAAGCCTAATACTCTAAGCAGGCAACGGGAGCAAAAGTCTCCTCAAAGTCAATACCCTCAATTTGAGAGTACCCTTGTGCAATAAGTCTAGCCTTGTTATGCACTATATTGTCATCCTCATCGGATTTGTTCCCATAGATCCACTTGTCACCTTTGGTGATGGAACTAGAGTCCAAACCTCATTCCTTTTGAATTGGTTTAGCTCTTCTTGTATGGCAAGAACCCAAAACTCATCATTCAAGGCTTAATCAAACTTTTCGGGTTCTTTTTGAGAGGTATAGCATGTGTAGCTAATGAGATTAGCTATTTGACTCCTAGTCCTAACACTCTCATTCACATCTCCAATGATGTCATCTTTATCATGGAACTTTCTATCCCATGGAGCGGGTTCATTAGAGTCAAAAAGAGGAAATCTATCTAGATGTTGAGTTGCCTCTTTATTTAGGTTAGACGTCCCAACATTATGAGTCTCTACAGCCTTCTCCAAAAGAGAGTCATCATCTAAAGCAACCTCCTCTTCATGGTCATTAGACTTGAGTCTTTTATCATCAAAGACAACATTTGATGATTCCATGACACTTCAAGTCTTCAAGTTGAAAACTCTATAGGCTCTATTATTTATGGCATAGCTAATAAAAATACCCTCATCACTCTTAGCATCAAACTTGCCAAGTTGATCATAGTCATTTAAGATATAGCATTTGCTTCCAAAGGTGTGGAAGTAGCTAACATTTGACTTTCTACCTCTCCATAACTCATAGGAGGTTTGTTTATTATCGGGCTTTAGGAAAACTCTATACCCTATATAGCAAGCCGAATTGATGGCTTCGACCCATAGGTTCCTATGGACATTGTTGCCAAGCAACATGACATGGGCCATCTCTTGAAGAACCCTATTCTTCCTCTCAACAACTCCATTTGGTTGAGGTGTCCTAGGAGCCAAAAACTCATGGGAGATGCCTATACTATCACAACATTTCTCAAAGGAAACACTCTCAAATTCTCTCCCATGGTCACTTCTAATCCGTTTTATGCTTTTAATTTTTGAGTTCATTTCATTTTGAATTTTATTACAAAGCATTTTAAACTTGTCAAAAGTTTCAGATTTTTCTCTAAGAAAATATGTCCATATGAACCTAGAGAAATCATCAACACAAACAAAAATGTATCTCTTTCCACATAAACTCTCAGTTTGCATAAGACCTATAAGATCCATGTGGAGAAGCTCTAAGAGCTCATTGGTAGAGAGATACTTGCCCTTTTTGTGCATGCTCTTAGTTTGTTTCCCTTGTTGGCAAGGTACACAAACACCATTGGCTTTCTTCCCAAGCTTGGGAAGGCCACGCACAACATTGAACTTGTCTAGGATTCATAAATCCCTAAAGTTCATGTGGCCAAGTCTTTCATGCCATAACTCAACTTGCTCATCCTTGGACACATTGTGTGAGACTATTCTAGCTTCAAAACAATAGCAATTGTCGCTTGATCTCATAACTTTCAACAATGTTTTTCCATCGGGCTTTAGGATAGAGCAATCATTTTTGTTAAATAAGACAGAATATCCTTCATCACTACGATGATAAATGCTTATCAAATTGGCCTTTAAGCGATCAACAAATAAAGCATTGGATAAGGAGGGTAATCATTGAATGGAAATGGTTCCTTTCCCTATGACTCTCTTTTGTATCCATCACCAAAGGTGACACATCCTCCTTTCTCCATGACAAGAGTCTCAAAAAAACTCTTGTCTCCCATCATGTGTCTAGAGCACCCACTATCTAAATACCAAAAATTAGAAGAATTGGCCTTCAAGGCTGTTTGAGCAACATGGCAAACAATTCCATTCTTTCTAATCCACCTAGAAACAATATTTGCTTTCTTAGTGGTCTTTAGTACATAGGCTCTATATGTTCTCGGATCATGCAAACAATATTTTCATTCCTAAGAACATGCATCATGGCTCTTATTTTTCTTCTTAATCATGTTTCTAGTTTTACACATTTTAATGTATCGAAAGCATCTTGATCTAATATGACCATCAAAACCACAAAAATGACATGTAGGGATAAAGTTAAGGATCATACCATAACCTTGTGCTTGCATTGAAGCCATACCATGTCGTTGTGGTTGAATTGGTTCAATCTATCTTCGTTGTTGAACCGGTCTAGCTTGCTTCCTTGCTTGAGGTTGCATGATTGATCTCTTTCCTTTGTTGTGAGTCACTTGTGCATTTTTCGAACATTGTCCTAGTTCTAACTTCTTCCTAAGAGTTTGCACCGGTGACACTTCTTTCTTCTCTAAGCTCTTGACAAAGACAGTCTTCTTAGGAGTGGAGGTCTTCTTGTCATCTTCAAACCCAACACTTCTCTTGTCACAAGGACTCTTTACAACCCCTAGGATGTGGTCAAGTTTTTCGATGCTAGTAGACATCCTAAACATGGACTTTTTAGCTTCTTCAAGCTCCCACTTCAAGCCTTCTTCATTCTTCCTAGATAAGTCTAGCTCCTTTTTTAGCTTATCTTCAATTTTCTTTGCTCTTTCTGCTTGTTCACTTAAGTGGTCAATATGTGTTAAAAGCTCTAAAATCCTTAGTTTTCTCTTGTTCTTCATCAGTGAGCTTTCACATTTGACTCTATAGTCATGCACATCCATATTCTCTACATTTCCTTTTATAGAGTAAGATGAGGAGTCATCTTCATTTGAGTCATTTTCCCTTTAACTCTCCTTCTCTTCTTCACTAGATCCTTTGCTCTTGTGGGAGGAGACAAATGCTATGAAGTTAGCAACTTCATTTTCATCATCCAAAGACTTATCTCCCTCATTGGAGTCATCGCTTCCACTCCAAGTGGCGGCCATCACTTTTCCCTTCTTGTACTTCAAATTCCCACAATCGGGTGCAATGTGTCTTATTCCGCCACACTCATAACATCGGATCCCTTTCTTTTCGCTTTTCTCTTGCCTAGGCTCAAACTTCTTGAAGGAAGCCTTTTTCTTCAAGTCTTGGCCTTTGGATCCAAAACCCTTCTTCCCGAACTTAACAAACTTCTTAAATCTTCTTAGCAATAAAGCCATGTCTTCATCCGAGTCATCCTTCTCCTCCTTCTTAACATTGAAGGCTTTCAAAGCAATTCCCTTTTGCCTTTTAGGAGGTGTGGAGGTAGGACCTTTCCTAGACTCATAAGCTAGAAGTCTTCTAATCACCTCACTCGGCTTCATATCCTCGTAGGTGATATTCTCCTCTAAAGCCGTTACCTTGGACTCTAACCTCTCGGGAAGAGATCTTATAATCTTTTGCTTGATTCTTCTATCCGAGTATGGGTTACCAAGTTGATGACTTTGATTGACTATGTCCATCAACTTGATCTCAAAGTCGTTGAAGCACTCATTTTCTTCCATCTTTAGCATCTCAAATTGAGTTTGGAGAACTTGAAGCTTCGAGTCCTTAACCACTTCGGTTCCCTCATGTGCAACTTCTAGGATGTCCCATGCCTCTTTAGCTATCCTAGTGTTTTGAATCAATTTGTATTGATTTTCGTTCATTGCACATAGGATGGCATGCATCACCTTCCTATTCCATTTCGATGCCTCAGACCATTGCACGTTCCATTGCGCCTTAGGCTTGAGTACATCCTCTCCTCCACTCGTAGAAGTCATCATCGGTGAGGTGTAGCCGTCTTCAACAGCCATCCAAGCCCTATCATGGATTTGGCAAATATACGACTCCATCTTGCCTTTCTAAGAGGCATAATTCAACCTGGTGAGTAAGGGAGGTCTCGTGCTAGAAGCACCCTCGTTGCCACCACCATTTCCACCGTTTCCACTCATAGTGTTTATGAATGAATGAAATTAATGCAAATGTATGAATGATCAAAAATCACACAAAATGCAAAACACACCAAAATGAGCAAGGATCACCTAAGTATATCTAGGAACCCGCTCTGATACCAATTGAAATTAATAACGGTGTGTTCAATATTAATCTAGAAGAGGTGAATAGATTTTAAATAATTTTTACTCAATTTTCGTTATAAGGCAATATTCCGAAAATACCCCTAACTAGTCAATTTATATATCAAGTGTAATATGTGCAGAATTATAAATGACACAAGATACTTATGCGGAAACCCTCACGGGAAAAACCACGGGCTGGTAAGTGCGCCACACTCAAACCTTGAAAATCACTAATTGAAATGGAGTTTAACCCTTATGTAGACCTCATCTAACATTACGATCAATAACCCCCCACTTCTACCCCCACGGGCCTTAAAATGTGATCCTAGTCCAATTAGCTTGTGGCCTAAGCAATCTTAGCCACAAGTCTTACTTCTCAATGAAGAGATAATATAACCTAAGTGAATATATGATGATATTCAAAATGCAAATAAAGCTAGATAACCTTATATGCTTATCTAGGATGATGATATAACAATTAATGCAATCCTAGATATCAATAGCTAAATGACATGTCAAATAGCTTAGCTAATCAAGATTAAGAAAATCCTAAAAAGCTATCACAACACAACACTAAATCATTTCATCACAATCAATCTCTATCTTGTATCTAGCATATGAGCAAAAATAGACAAGTGAATAAAGAGATGACTTGTTAAGAAAGACACTAAAATTAGCTGAAGTGAGTTAGAATCTTACCAAGCAAGATGTGATGATGCAAACCTATGCATGGTTATATATCCTATATGGTCATGGATGATCCGAAATGTGTTAGTATTATGCTCAATAGCAAGAGTGTAATGTTGTAATTGACAATCTTTTTCATATTAATAAAGTGATTTCTGGTTTAACAAATCGTATAGCATTTATAGTTTGATATTATAATTGTCAAAGTAAATAATCATAAGGTCTAAAGACTATGGGAAAAGAAGAATTGTCTGTACATCTAGATATGTATGTGGTAGACACAATTCTTTAGTTAGTCTTGAATAATGTTCACAACTTAAGTTAAAGGTTGGGCACCTTTATCTTGTTAAAGTTGTAAAATTCTTTTGCTAGCATTTGAGTGGGATCAAATGAGATATGATGAGTCTAAAATCATCGGAGTGTCTTCGAGCAAAAGGATCTAGTGCACTGGGTGCATTGAACTGGATCACAATGAAATACTTTATCTATAACCGTCAGTAGATAAAAGTCTTTTCATTATCAGGACAATCGGAGAGTCTATCTTAATCCTGAGATAAATGATGGACTTATGGTTGCAAGTGATATCATTTGAGTTATCAATGAGTACGATTATATCGCATAGTCTATCCTCGATAGTTTTGTGATATTCATTTGTTAATCGATAAAGGACTTCATTTATAGATATGGACATCGTGGCTCCATTTAATTAAATGAGAATATAATATCATCATATGGATGTTTTGAGGTAATTGGATATTAAATCTCAACGTTGAGTTTTCGATAGTGTCTATTGAAAACATGGCTTCTGGACAAGTCAAAATATCCAAGTTCAAAACGTGGTCATATGAGTAAATATGGTAACTTGGAGAGTTATAGGCGGTCTATGAACTCTTGGCGATTACTGATATTAATCACGAGGATACACTATCTCCAATATGATTGTCTAGGGTATGAATGAGGAGCATCTTCCTTTTCTATCTTTATTTAAGAGTTCAGTTTTAGCTCTTTAGTGGAATGAGTTAAAATTAATGGATCGGACCTAAGTGAATCATTTGTTGATTGTGATTAGGTTATGTCTATTGAAGCTTAAATTTAGATGGCCCGCCAAGATCCCCAATCCACACGGACTTGCATGGATCACTTGATATATTCTACCGGACCAATTTAAGGGTCCATCTAGATTTGCATTTAATATATTAAGAATATAATTTGCACATTATTTTAGTAATGGGCTGCTCAATTATATTAATATATTAATGAAAGACATGTGGGCTTGTTTCTTTTAGTAAGAATGGGTCTGGTTCACATGTGGGATTTTTATTTAAAGTCCAATGGATTAAATGAAATAAGAAAATAATATTTTGGCCCATTTACTCTAAGTGGGGCGGCAAGGGTTAGTTTAATCTAATATATTATTTTGTTTCATTGTTTTAATTAAATAAGAATTAATTAATTTATTAATTAATTGTTTAATTAAAGAAACAAATCTTTTCTAATCAGGAAATATATTTCCTAAAAGTAAAATTAAAAGACTTGTTTGATAAGGAAATAAATAATTAGTTTTATTTATTTAATCAAATAAGAAGTCTTTTTTATTTAGTCAAAATAAAAGAATAAAAGATCTATGAGTTGGATTAGGGTTTGATGTCTTAAAAACTAGATGAAAATTAGGGTGCAACATAAGCCTATGGTGGGCATGTGATTTCGGCAACCCTAGTTATTTCTAGGTTAGGATTTCGGCAACCCTAATAATAAAATAAAAGAAGAAGCAAACTTAAGCCACCTATATATTGACAAGTATAGAATTCGGCCACTATGATATGGGTTCATGATATAAATTTCTTCTTCTTCTCAATTCATATAAAGCTTTTTATTCTACTAAAACAAAAAGGAGTGTTAGATTATTCTTTGATAGTATACTATTTGCTTATTCATCAATAAGCTTGTGTATACGATATCGATCTAGGTTCACGCGAGTTTCGATCATTAGATTGAGAACTAAAAAGTAACCGAAATAATCTTAGTCATTCTTTTGATTGTTTTTGTGACTAACAAAGAAAAGAAAAGTTTGTTTTGTCCATTCACAGGTTTGCAATTCAAAGAAAAGGGAGACCACGCTCCTAGGTGATCCACGTTCGTGCTAGGATTGAAGATCTTACGGATTACCATCGACGTAAGTCAATCGGATCACGCGACAAAAGGTATTCTACTTTTTGTTATTGCATATGTATGTTTATTAATTAAAGGGTTTAAGGTTCATAAAAGGAAAATTTTTTAAAAGTCACTAAATCTAATTTTTAGTATCGCTTCCGCTGCGTGTACTTTTTTGGTATTTTTCCTAACAAAATGAACTTTGATTAATAAAGGAAAAGCTTTGAGTGTTTAATGGTGAGTTTTTAATGATTTTTGACTCTTGAAATATGTTTTAAGAGAAAAATATGCTTTTGGAACTCTTGGGGACGACCTAAACCAAAGTGGTGTATTTATAGGCGTCCTTGAAACTGCAGCATTTTGGGCGTTTTTGTGTTGATGGACTGCTGTGGTTTGTCAACCGCGGCACTTTAACCGCGGCAGAGAGAATATGTCTCTGTCAACAAAAATATTGTTGTCCCTTGGCTTGTCGCGGTTGGTCAAAAAGACACCTCAACCTCGGTAGTGAGAGCTAAGGCCTTCTCACGCAGTTTCTCACATAAAGACCATGCAATAGTTCAAGTGTGTGAGTGAAAAGAATGCATCCAAATGCCTAACATGTTATGTCATTTTAACAAGCTAGATGCAATTAATTACACAAGCAAGAAGAGAGATTAATGAACATTAATGCACACACAACATACAAGAATAAGACTTATACATAGGTTGTTGGTGTATGCAACTACATCTCTTCAAAGCAAGTAAGCACTTAGAAATTTACCTTTGAAGTGTTTTTTCTCTTGAGGTCTTGAGAGGGCCTTGGTTGTGAAAAGCACCAACCATAAAATCCCTAAGCTACCCTTACATCAAACCCCAATATGTGGTTTGTCCACGAAATAAGCCAATCAAAATATGGGAATCCTTACATTGGGCTTCTTGCCTTTCCAAAGCTCATAAGACGTTTGTTTTGTAAAAGGCCTTCTAAATACTCAATTAGAGGCATAGCAAGCGGTATTGACCGCTTTGGCCCAAAGGTTCATAAGGACTTTCTTATTATTGAGCATGACCTAGCTATCTCTTCCATGACACAATTTTTCCTCTCAACAACACTATTTTGTTGAGGAGTTCTAAGTGCTGAGAACTCATGAGATATCCCTAAGTCATCACAAAACACACCAAATTTTTAATTTTCAAATTTCGTCCCATGATCACTCCTAATACGACATATTTGCATAATACCATGACCTTTCTCATTTTGAACTTGATTACAAAACTTCTTAAAGTAATCAAAGGCTTCGGTATTATCCCTAAGAAAATAAACCCAAGTAAACCTAGAGAAATTATCAACGCATACAAAAATGTACTTTTTGCCATTGATGCTCTCGGTTTGTATTTGCCCCATTATGTCTATGTACACAAGTTTTAAAGGTTTCTTGGTAGCTGTGGAAGTGCTCTTTTTTGAGACATTTTGGTTTGTTTACCTAATTGGCAAGATTCAAAAACACCTTCTAGCTTTCTACCAAGATTTTGAAAACCTCTAACAATGCTATGTTTTTCAAGCTTTTTTAATTCCCTAAAGTTCATGTGACCTAACCTTTGATGCCACAAATCAATCTTGTTGAACTCATGTGCCATGTTAAGTTAGAGGATCTATCTCAAGACAATAGAAATTGTCTATAGACCTTTTGACTTTTAGGACAACCTTGCCATTTTTATCAATTTTAGTGCACACATCTTTGTCAAAGCTAACTTCCTTAAAGATTTCACACAAGTGAGTAATGCTTATTAAGTTAGCATGTAACCCATCAACATACAAAGTATTGTGAAGTTTAGGCAATCCGGAGATACATATTGTTCCACTGCCTAGAACTTGCTTTTTGGTGCCATCACCAAAAGTGACCTAACCTCCATCCTTCATAACAAGATTCTTAAAAAACTCTTTGCTACCGGCCATGTTCCTAGAGCAACCACTATCTAGGTACCAAAAGTAGGAGGAGTTGGCTCTAAGAGCATATGTAAGGATTTAGATTTGTATTGACTTGATTCCATTGCAAAACTATCTTTATTTGTAATGGTTAGTTGCTTAGGTGTTTCTTGGTTGAAAGGAGCTTCAAAGGAGAAAAGCAATTTCTAATGCAAATATCGTCTTCAAGAGGAAAATAGCACTTACTTGGATGCTAAGGTATCAAGATACTTTTTCCCTTTTACAAAGCGTAAGCGCGCACACTCACAATTCATACATCTGTGTCCCTACATCGTTGAGCAAAATGCACACACATACATTGCATTCATATGTGTCCCTAGATCGTTATGCTCATTTGGTAATAACACATTCACACACATATTAAAGTATGCACATGCATTAGTCTCAATTTGGCAAACATTATAGAATTGCATGTTCTAGGACTATCTCTAGGAAAAGGCATACTTGTGTGATTGATGAGGTCATTTGTGTGCTTAAAAAAATACTCTTTTATGTTCTTTTGAAGACCATGTTTTAGCAAATTAAAAATCCTTTAAGATGTTAATTATATTCCACAGGGAAATGGAGTAATACGTTAGATTGATTGACTAATCTATATTACAATAAAATAAATCATAATGAATGGATAGTTGTGTGGTTTGATAAACCACCAAACATGCAAGTAAGATAAACATACAAAAATGATAGGAAAAATAGAAGACTCAACAATCTTGATAAGAGGAATGATGTAAACAAATAGGGTATATGCTAGGGAATTGATGAAGTTACAAGTGATATGGGTAATGCTATTCAAAGCTTCAATAATGACCAAATCTCTTATATGCTAACCATTTGTTTCCTAGAGTTTGTTTAGGTCATTTTATGAACACTAAACATCTTCCCACCTCAATGCCTAACTGATTAAGGAAATGGGGTCAAGGTGTGATTAATTTGGTACAAATCAAGGGTTTAAATTAGCGGGGTTGATATACCCACCACTAATCTATCCTATTCACTAAGTTCCTTAACCAATTAAGGGTGTCAATCCAAGATTGGTTTCACAACAAATTATCCCACACAATAATATGATCTACTAGTAATATACAATGCAAATCACATAATGTATAGAATCTCAATATTAAACAAATAGAGATTTAATTACACATAGCTTAAGTAAAAACCCACAACAAATGTTTCTCACATCTATCCCCTAGATTAGGGGTTTAGTTACACATAGTTACAATCAAATGAAAAGGAAGTTATAGTTAAGGAAATCATCCTTAGGCCTCCTTCTCTAGTGCTTGCTCCTTCCCTTCCCTTGTTGTTCCTAGTATCAAGAATGGTAGAAGAGGATGTGTCTAGATAGGTGGGTGTCTAATGGTGAGTGACAAAGGTATTGAAGTGTAGAGAATGGAAAAAGAGGAATGGTTAGGTGAAGTAATCAAGACATTAGTGTTGAGGTTTTGGATGGAAAAGGTAGTACAAGTTTAGATAATGGAGGAAGTTGAGAGAGTGATGTATGGAGGAGAAACTAGGTCTAATGCTTTGTAAATTCATTCTTTCTAAATGCTTTGATCCTTCTTCAAGTTGGAAGAGAAGAATATATATAGTCACACTCGAAATTGTACTAATAACTACTTGAAAATCCAATGTGGAAAGATGTCGAAACTTGTGTGGCTATGGCGACATACTAGAGACAAATGGTTATCCATTCTGAGATTCACATGTCACCACTTTTCTCATCTTTTTCGCCAATATGGAAGTGGCAATAATGAAGGAAAATGCATTGTTACCACTTTTCTCTTAATGTCGCCATGGCGATAAGACCTGATATGTTTATGTTGAAAACAGGTCTCTGTCGCCACTTGTTCCTTTATGTCGCCAGTGGTGACAACATCTGGCCAAAGTGGCGAATGGATTGGGTTTATCTCTACCAAACCTGCTAATGAGAAAAAAGAGTCTAAGAGAGGTTTAGCAATGGCGGCTTCTTGGAGTGATGCGAGTGTGAGTGATGTAGAAGAGGAAGATGAGTCCTCAGATGAACGAGAATATACTAGCAATTACATTGCTCACCCGACTATATATGAATGAAGATTTGAGGATAGTAGTGAATGCTTCTCAAGTAATGAGGAAAGTGAATACTTTCAAGTAGTGAATGTAGTGAAGTCTCCTCCAATCATGAATAGTTTGAAGTTTCCGTAAATCATGATTATATTAGCTTCAATGACAAGAAGCTTCAATGATAAGATCCTTCAACAAAAGAATGAAGAGAACAACAAGTTGAAGTTGATCGATGTCAATTTGGTGGTAATAATTAAAGCTCTTGACAATGAAAAGAAGATGTCTTTGAAGAAGATGAGCGAGCAAAATGAAGTCATCGAAGAGCATGAAAAGTCCATTGAAAAGTATTTTTCAAAGATAAAGGAAAGTGCTCAAGAGATAAATGATCTAAATAAAGACTTGACTATGAAGTTATTTGCCATGGAGGGAGAGATTAAGCAAAAAGAGAACTCTTTGACTATTGTGAAGATAATGGAGTGTGAGCTTTAAAGATGAAGCCAAAGCTCTCAAAAAATCTATTAATGGTGTGAAAATTGTAGCTATTAAGCTTGATGAAGTCATAAAACTTGGAAAGCATCATGGAGATATGAGTGGCTTGGGTTTTGTAGAAGAAGTTAAGAAGACTCCTACAACCAAGAACAAGTCAAGAAAGTCCAAAAAGAAGAAAAACTCAACTACTTTCCTTCCAAGATCAAAGGCAAAGAAGAGAAGAGCAATGGAACTTCTCAACCAAAGCATGCACACCCAAAAGGTAACTTGTCTCAATTCATTCCGGTTTGTCATTATTGTAATGTGGTCAGTCACATTAGGCTTAGATGTCATGAATATATTAGGCAATGCAAACTAGGAAATGTGGAACATGATAAGAATGTGAAAAAGTTACCTAATCATTCTCATAAGCATGAGTTTAAGTCTAGAGCTAGACATAACATCTCTAAGTTTATCCTGGTTTGTCATTTTTGCAATGTTGTTGGGCATATCAAACCTAAATTCAATGAGTATATTAGACGATGCAAACTAAGGAATGAGATGCATGCTAGAGAGATGAAAAGACTTCATTTGGTTGTTTCTAAACATGTTAAGGCATTAGAGATTATGCATGATGAACATGTTAATGAAAAGAAATCAACAAGGAAAGAATGGGTTAAGAAGAATAATGTGCATACTTGTGAAATGGATAAATCTTCTTTGAAAGTTTTTAAACATGATAATAGCTTTGATGCTTTGAGAAATATGCATATTGATCATATTCATGTGAAGAAACCTACTATGAAGATTTGGGTTGAAAAGAATGACATGCATGTTAATGATAATCATGTTAAAAAAATATTGAGAAAAAGCTGGTTAAGAAGAGTGTTAACCATGATCATTTGAAAAGTCTTGATGAAATATTTATGCATGGAAAAAATGATGAGTTTAATATGAGTAATGTTTTTATGAAGAAGATAGTTGATGATTTATCGTTTAGATTTCATATTGCCATGCGTAATGATCATGATGTTTCTTGTGTAGGTTCACCTAAGACCAAATTGGTCAAGGGTAAGTGCTCTTACCATTAGAGTAAGTTGCACATGTGAGTTAGCTTTAAGATTAATGTCAAGTTGTTAAGAAACTTAGCTAGTTAGCTTTATCTCTCTATAACTTGACATGAACTTAGCTATCTCACATAATCACTATGATAGCCAAAATTTGTTGATTAACTTTAAAGAAGTTAAATTTTGAAATCTATTTGGTGAAAATTTTTGTTAAGACTTTTAGAGAAAGTCATTTTCATGTGATTGTTTGAGTTGAAAGTGTTAGGTCTTTATTCTCTTGGGATGACACACCAACAACTTGTTGTCATGAGGACAAACAAGCCAAGAGAACTCATAAAAAGAGCAGAGACCTTTCATTGGTGAAAAAGCTTGCTAAGGTATTTCTCTATTCTAAAAGCATGCTTTCTATTTTATTTTTTCAACTCTATATTTGCATGATATCGTTGCACATAGATATTAGGCATCTTTTTATTAAAGAACAAGTTGAACATTCTATTGTTACTCTAGAGCATATGCCTACTAAAAATCAACTTGCGGATTTGTTCACTAAGCTTTTGGATAAAGAGAGGTTTAAAACTCTTCTAAGATCCATTGGCATGATTTGTGTTGATTAATATCTTTGTGTGATTGTGAGTGACTTGATAAGCAAAAACTTTATTTCAATTGATATCAATATCTTCGAGAGCTACTCACTTGAGAAGTAATGATCTTAAACAAATAACTTTTATTGTTTCTAGATCATGCACCTGAGCCTTAAAATCTTGTTTTTAAAAGTACACAAATGCTTCTCTTATATGTTTATGGCTGAGTAGTTGAGTTTGAAAATATGTAGATTTTGGATTCATCTAGAAGCCTATTGCTTAGTACATGATAGATGACCTATGATTAGTATCCATTTTGTTTCAGCAACTACATAGAACTCAACAAGCACCTTCATGGAAAGGGCAACACACCTTGGTTATGAAGCCGCCCAATGTAGGAATGGGTTACACAATTGTGATGAGAGAAAGCCACCATGAAGCGTATATGTTTATAATAGCAAAATCAAAGAAGTGTTGAAAAGAATCATTAAAAAAAAAATTCTTTGATTCAAAGCCTAAAAGAAATGAAAAATAAAAGGCTTAATGGAGTATAGTTGAAGATTGTAAAATGCTCGGATTGTCAAATAGAAATGAGTAAACGAGCCACATGCACACACAAGCTCATATGTTTAAATCTATTCTCTTTAAAGTGAAAACCCAGATGATAATCAGTTTGACCTAGATTGGAAACGCTTTAGATGGATAGGTGTGGATATAGTTTGCATGTTGATATCACAATTACTCCATTTGTATATGCTAGAAGCATTCTCACACACACATATATTTTGCTTATAGTGCTTGATTCATTAGCAATGTAAGAATATTTTTGAGAGATTAATGAAAATTTTTGATTCTCTCTTGGACTTTGAAAAGTAATGAAATATTTTCTGTTATTGCTTGAATGTGTGATTGTGTGATTTCCTTGTGAACAGGTCTACTTGGTCATCATAATGTGGAGCATATGTTAAAGGGGAGCTTAGTTTATTCAACTTTGCTTTCTATATGACTTGTTTGCTTAATATCTCATACTTTATCTCATATGTTCTTTGTCTATTCCTTGAAAAAAAAAAAAAAAAAGGGGGAGAAATGTATACCTCACCATGTGTAGAAGAAATGTTCCATGTGTGGGAGAAATGTACCTCTTTTTGTTATATGGAGACTTTGTCTTAAGGGGGAGAATTCTTGTCTTAAGAGGGGGAAAATAATTCTTGCTTAATAAGGTTAAGGAACTTAGGGAGTGCTTTAAAGTGAACATTTGTATGAGATAGGGGGAGTGTTTTTTGTTTATGTAAATATATCTCACCAATCTTCTTTGGAGAAAATCTCTTGTTTGGTTTTCTATTTTTCTCATAGGTACTCTGTTGATCAAAGAAGGGATTCTTGAAGACTCATGAAGACATGAAGACACTTTATTTTAGGGATGTCTTGGTAATGTGAGTTTGAGAGAATGCAATCATCAATGAGTGAATATTGTATGGTAAGGATGAGGTTTTGCCATGGAATAGCCAAATGGAAAGATTGTAAGGATTTAGATTTGTATTAGCTTAATTCCATTGCAAAACTCTCTTTATTTGTAATGGCTAGTTGCTTAGGTGTTTCTTGGTTGAAAGGAGCTTTAAAGGATAAAAGCAACTTCTCATGCAAATATCGTCTTTAAGAGGAAAAGCGCTTACTTGGATGCTAAGGTATCAAGATATTTCTTTCTCTTGCAAGGCTTAAGCACACACACACAAAATTCATACATGTGTTTCCCTGCATCGTTGAAAAAAATGCACACACATACATTGCATTCATATGTGTCCTTACATAGTTGTGCTCATTTGGTATTAACACATTCACACACTTATTGAAGTATGCACATGCATTAGTCTCAATTTGGCAAACATTGTAGAATTGCATGTTCAATGACTATCTCTAGAGATGTGATAGTCACATCTTGGATAGGAAGTAGGCAAAGTGGTTCACTACGCTCGAGAGTAGAATAAGAGTTTATAGCTTAAGGAGTGTTTCATGTGTTGATTGTTGTTTGAGTGTGTATCTTCTATTTATTATAGTGAATTGCAGTTTGGCAGTGGTTGTGGATCAACCCATAGATGTTTCCTCTTCGGAGGTTTACCAAGTAAAAATCTCTTGTGTTGATTTTCGCATTTTAGTTTCTTTACTTACTTAATCTTGCATTGTTTTAATACTTGCTTAATTGAATTAATATTAACTTGTCAAAGCAATTCACTTGTTAAATTCTCTGAGTGTGCATAAATTAGTTGTGTGAAAAAGAAGTGCGAGAAAATGCCCCACGCCCGCCGCCGCTGCCCCCTAGATATATTTTACACTATAAGTGGTTAAGGGAATTTCATAAGTGTGAGATGCAATCACATCATTTGATCAAAGTTGTAAATATCATTCTTTTGTATATTGACTTATTTGTATATAATCATATCTTGATTAGTACTTGTACATATTGAACATAATTGTGAATACAAGCATTCTTTGATTTTAGTTTTAATATAATTCCTTCACTTGCAACTTGTGGACTTAATAGACAATGATTTATTGAAAATGTTTTTCTATTGTCTACTCATGTATAAAAACCTATTCACACCCCCCCCCCCCCCCTTTTTCTACGTTAGCTTTAGGCAATTTAACCGCGTTTGTATATTTCACTAGCAAAACCCAGGTTTGGGGGTATTTGATAATTTTATAATTGCCTATATTTTATACCTCTATTCTTTAGTTTATTGCGTTGCTTTGAGTGTAACTCTTGCATATTATGTTTCTTTTCTTAGTTCTCAGCTATTCAAGTCCAAAGAGATAAGTGGAAGCAATTTTGAAGATTTTCGATCAAGCCTGAGAAAACAACATTTGCTGATTGGTCAACTTCAAAAATTAAACAGTATCATCTTAGAAGGAACTGGGTTTCGAGCCTTATATGGTTGGAAAGGTATGGAGGTTGGCTTTCCGTAGAATTTTATGGTTCACGATTTCAAATTTTCTAGAGGATGTTATGACCATTTTACCACCTAAAGGTTAGCCTAGAATTTCTACACAGAATTTTGGAAATAAAGCATTACGGGCTGCCTATTCGGGAATGAAGGTCTTAGACAAATTTGTTATGTTTTGGAAGATTAACGAATACCTAAAATTAACTTTGATTCAGTTTTAGTTGATCCTAAACTTTCCATGTTAGGATTAGTTGAGATTGAATTAAGATTCCTAAAGTTAAAAGGAATGTATTTCCTATTTTGAGTCGCATTGAATTAGTCTTATTGGAGGTTGATTAGGGAACTAAAAGAAGACCTAATTCATACCTATTTAAGAGGAATTATAGTAGAAAGATCATATGGACAGAAGAAGAGGCAAGTTGAAGAGTTCTAAGGCGACATTCCATCAATTTTCCGGGTTCTATCATTATTTTCTTCTATGTTTTCTCTTAGGCTTGTACTCGTGACTATGAGGAACTAATTCTTTTTACTAGGGCTACGATGTAGCCTAGCCATGATTATTTGATTTATTTGGTTAATGTTAATTTCATGTTTTCTTCCCTATTGAGTATCTTTTGTTGTGCTTTAATTATGTGTGCTTGAATTTGGATGTTTGATCACCATCTATTTTTAAGTAACTTGATACAAGTAAGAGTAGATGTCATACTTTACTTGAGTTTTGCTTCTTGCAATTGATACCATGAATGTTTAATTGTAGATGCCATGCAATTAGGATTTATGTGATGTTTTTAACAATTTCCATAGAACTTAATGGGTTTTTACGAAATTCAATTCATCTAGATGCCATAGAGGATTAATTTGTAGGAATACTTTTAGTGTAACGTAACCAAATGCCATGGCCATTAAATATATTTGGGAAAATTGATCATCAGTAAGGAGAATTAATTAGTATTAACATGCCAAAGAAATTAAGTATGATTGGTTATGGTGAAATCGAATGCTCTAGTGTTTCACCTATTTGATTTTCAACTTTGCTTTGCTCTGAACTTTTATTATTTTTCCTTAATTTTCTATTCTTAGTAAATAATTAATCCTATAATTCTTACCTACTAAATTAAAACTAAGTCTTAAATTGAAAACTTTAATGAATAAGAATTGATTTATGGATTAACTTTTCAGGTCGCTTGAATCTGGAGCAGTTGTGTTGTCTCGACCGCTGTGTGGTTTTCATAACGGTTTACTCACTAGAGGAAACCGTTGTCAAGACCGTTGTGAAATCCACAACGGTTTTCATAGTAGTTTGGGTTGTATTTGACAAAACAAACCCGTTTCAACTAGGGCTTCTATTTAATCTTTATCTTCTTCCTTTGGTCAAACTAGAGCTTCAAATATCATATTTTAGAGAGAGGTTAGAGCTCCTAGAGAGAGAAAGATTTAAGAAAGCTTCTTTGGCTCTCCAAACCCAAAACCCAAAACCCATCTTCATCTTGCATCATTCAACATCCTTTAAGCATGGGTCTTCTTAGTTTTATGACTAGGTAAGTTAGAACTTCATTGAAGATCAGTTATTGTTTTCTTACTCTAGATTAGGTATTTATTGCTTAATTAAATACCTAAACTCTCTTTATTGCATATATTTATGAGTCTTGATAACATTATTGGGTTTGCTTGTGATAGCTTGCATGATTAGGTTATATTGCCTAAATAGCTAATCTATAAATATTCATGTATGATTAATTGATGATTAGGTTTGCTTTGTGCATCTAGTCAAGTTCATGAATGTTTACTAGTTAGATAAAAGTACACCCTCAAAAGTGACCAAATCACCCTCTATTGGATATCCCTCCTACCTATTCATACTAATGAGAGACTTGCCTACTTTCTAACTGAGATACATCACATGCCTCTAGAAAGTATCCTTGCTTGACTAACCGAAGCCTCACACTTCTAGCCAAGACTTCCTTGCTTGTCAAACCGGAGTCTCACACTCCTAGACAAGTCTTCCTTGCTAGACTAACTGGAGCCTCACACTCCTAGCCAAGTCTTTCTTGCTTAACTAACTGAGACACATCTCATGCCTCTAGTTAAGACTCCTTGCTCAAATTATAGAATCTACTCCAACATGAGACTTCAACTTTTTGTAAGGCAAATAATCTAAGCGATGCAAATGATACAAGCAAATGCAACAAAGGATATATGATCAATACATCCTATAGAAACTAGAAATAATCAATAAGCACACAATGTATGTTTTTCTAGTTTATAATCCAAAATATGACATCACACAAAATAATGTATGAACATATGAAATGTATGGAATATGAACACTCCATGAAGAACTAGACATAGGCAACAAAGTTCACAAACAAAGTAATCTAGATCTTACACATGAATAAGAAATCAAGAGCATGCTAAATCACCAAACACAGTTTAATCTTAGATTTTATTTATGCAACTAAAGCTTAAAATTAATCATGTTCATGAAGCACATATTCAAGACTTTAGAACTAAAACCAAAATACTAGAGATATGAGATATGATCTACAAAAACCTCTAGTAATCAATTAGAGCACATATTCATAAATCAATCAATTGAATCCTACAAGGCTCTAAATATATAACAACTTGTGCTATTCCTCAATATGTTCAATCAAAGGCACATAGTACATTTAGGAATTATTAATCATTCGAATATTCTCATTCAAAGCTCAAATAGTCCTAAATACAAAGCTAATCACAATACAACATACAAGCATGTGAAAACATACGTTTTAAGAAAAACCTAACTCACATTTAAGTTTCTATTAAGCACAATTAGCTTTTAATTGAAGCTCTAAATCCTAGTCGCATTTGTTCAAGTATCATACACATATAGATGAAGAAAGGTCAAGGTAATTGAAGCTCATTAAGCATAAAACACAAAGGATTAAACAATCACCTTGAAACAAAAGTGCAGCCATGAAATTTGTGTTGAACCAACACAAAACTTGAACAAAAGACCTCAAGGTTGCTTGAAGATGATAGGGACTTCAATATGAAGATTCTCCGACTTGAATCACTCAAATCGGATGAGATATGAGAGAGATATGGTGTTTGGAAGCTGAGAGAATCCAGAGAGAAAATTCTACACAATTTTCTTCCTTAAAATGAAAAAGAGAGAGGGAATATTTAAAAGAGAATGGGAGGGAAAGTGAGGTGGAGGTGTGGGGGACACGGCCAGCCAATGGAAGACCGGCCATGTGGGTACCCTGTGGAGACACGTGGCCACCATGGCGGCAAAGGGCTATCCTTCCCGTGGTGGCCACACGCCTCCATAGGAAGGAGCCCTTTTGGTCCTTTTCCACTTCGCTTCTCTCCTTCACGCATACCTCATGTTCTACAACCATTCTCTGGCCTCTGAAATCTGAATTCAAATCTGTTTCCGAATTATAAACCGTAACCCTCTTACACACGTGGAAGACTATGAAACTTTGACCAAAAGTTTGGAACTCGACTAAATACACAAGGACGAAAACCAAGGGTGATAAAAGCATATAAAGTTTCATAACTTCCAACTCGGAACTCGAAAACTAATGAATGAGTAACCGAAACGTTTGGAACTCATTGTAGAATAATATGATAACACGTTCAAGTCTAATACCAATAAAACACAAACAAATAAATGCAAGACCACGGAAGTATGCAATTTCCTAGAGATAGTCCTAGTACATGCAACTTTACAATGTTTATCAAATTAAGTCTAACGCATGAGCATACTTCAACAAGTGTGTGAATGTGTTATACCAATTTAGTGCTACGATGTAGAGACACAAATGTATGCAATGTGTGTGTGTGCGCTTACGCCTTGCAAGAGGAAAGATGTCTTAATATACCTTTGATAATGCTTTCTTCTCTTGAAGGCTTCACTTTGCTTGAAGAGTTGTCAAACTTCTTTGAAGCTTGATTAACCGTAAAGCCTAGACTCTAAATAATGCCAACTAGACTCTAAATCCTAACATATGTGAGTTGTATTTGACAATAAGGATTCTAGAATCTTTCTACAACTAATTAAGACCTCATGTATGAGCATGTAAGCATTGTTTGATAACTAGGTTGTTGAATTACATTATAACATCTAGTTATGCACTTTGTGTGTGGTCTTACACATTATTGAATTTGTGCATCATTGTCATATTAACTTAGACTATTAATTCTATTCAATGAGTGAAAGTCTTATGGCTTCTAGGTGAAGTTGCATAAGCAAGTGAAGTCTTTCAACCAAGGATTTGTTGGCAAGCATTTGCCAAGTACCACTATAAAAGGCATGCATGGTAGATTAAGAGGTGATCACGCCAAGAGTAGTGGATCGGGGGATATCACTAGGATTGAACCAAGAGTGGTGAGTGGTCGTGTCCATAGCATGAGGTTGTCGTGAGTGAGAGTCTGTATATCACTTGAGGGTGCAACCTTCTTTTCATATAGTGGATTGTTATGGCTTAAGGGGATAGCGTGGCTAGTCCCGGGGTCTTTCCTTGTCGAAGGTTTTGATGTAAAAATCAAGTGTTCTTTATATTTCTGCACTTTACTTGATTTTTGTTGTATGTTTGTTTTGGGTTAATTGTTGAAAATACCTACATGGTTATACTAAACAACCTAGTGGGGTGTGAATAGATTGACACTCTAATTTCAAAACTCTTTCGAGACTTTTGTAAAAACCTTGGTGAGCATACAAATTAACCTTTAACATGATTGTTATGAGAAAACAATTAACACACATATATGCTCAATTCACCACCCTTAGTCTACAAAACATATACCAACAAACAATGTATCTCATGTACAAGTATATTCAATAAAGATCAAATTCCACAAGTTGTACTTTGAATATTACAATGTAAGCATATTAAGTAAAACTCTACAACTTGCTAGTGAAGGAATTATATTAAAACTAAAACAAAGAATACTTGTATTCACAATTATGTCTAATACGAACAAGTACTAATCAATATATGACTATACACAAATAAGTCTATACAAAAGAATTATGTTTACAACTTTCATCAAAATGATGTGCTTATATCTCACACTTAACAAAATCTTATTTCCAAATACATCACAAATGAAGATTTTGGAACAATGATTAAAGCATATATATATACAACTATGAAAGATAGAAACGAAGAATTGACACAAGAGATTTTTTAACGTGGTAAAACCTCCAAGGAGGAAATATCCACGGGTTGAATTACAACCACATGGTACTATATATATTGGATGATAGATTAGAAATTCCTCAAAAGTGACCAACTCATGATCTACGCCATATTGGAGTCTATGTCTACCCAATCCCTATTGGTAGATTAGAAATTCCTTAAAAGTGCGAAACCACTTTATATTGGAGTCTATGTCTGCATAACATCGTTGGAAGATTAGAAATTCCTCAAGAGTGAATACACATCCCATGCAACACTCTATATTGGAATCTATGTCTATCCAATCGCATGGGCCTACCAATGTCATAGCTAACTCCCTATCCAAGGCATTCTTGCCTCTAGAGAGCCTCTCATGCATAGCTATCCAAACGTTCCCGATCCTAGCCATGACTTCTTGGTTGGTTATCCGGACCTCTTGTCCTAACCAAGACTTCCTTGCTTGACTATCCGGACCTCTTGTCTGTCAAGACTTCTTGCTTGGTTATCCGAACCTCTTGTCGTAACCAAGACTTCATGCCTTTTACAAGGACTTTCTAAGTGTGAATGAATGCAAATGATGCAAACAAGAAATTCAACATAGAACATGTGATCAATATATTCCATGGAAACTAGACTTAATCCTGTGAGCATACAAGTCAAAATAGTCTAGTTACAAAACTTGAATTAAAACCTAGAGCATGTGAAAACACATAACACATGTGGCTTATACTTTCATTTACAAATATAATACTTGAATAAATCATATACATCAAGTACATATTCAAGATATTAAAAATATACACCAAAAATGCTAGAATCACAAAATATGATCAATAAATATTCTAGGAAACATTTTGAGCAAGGATATAATTAATAATTAACTAAATCCTAGTAGGCTCTAAACACAAATCAAATATGCTAATCCTAGATTTGTTCAATTAAAGGATCCAAGCACATGCTAAGGTTATTAATCATAAAATAAATGAATCAAATCACAAATAACCCTAGATATCAAACTAATCACAATACAACACTCAAACATGTGAAAAACTAGAATCATAGAAAACTAGTTCACATTTGTCTCTAATTAGACTTGATTAGATTTGATTTGAAGCTATCCTTCTCAATAGCTTTCATCATACATACACATATATATAGAAGACGAAAACCCAGGTATTGAAGGTTTAAAAAGATGAAAACACAAAGTTTAGTCAAATACCTAAGAATCATGAGCTGGTTTGGTTTTGAGTGTAGAACCACCACAAAACGTGATCAAATAACTGCAAACTCTTTTGGAAAAGGTAGAGGACTTGATTATGAAGATTATCTAACCTGAATCACTCAATTCGGAGTCTAAATGAGAAAGTTATGGTGTTTAAAAGTTGAGAAAATTGGGGAGAAAACTTCAGCTCTAGTGTTTTCAAACTTTCTTCTTCAAATGAAAGGGGGAGGGGGGGGGAAAGGAGAGAATTTAAATGAAAGAGAGAGAAATATTTCAGTGACCAATCAGTGGTGGCCACATCACTCATGCCCATGGAGGTGCGTGAGCCTCACGGGGTAGAGGGTTGGCTGGCCCGTGAGGCTCATACGCCCTTATGGGGTGGCACCCCAAATGGCATTCGGCCATTTTTGCCTCCTCATGCTCCTCTTGCGTTCTTCAGCCGTATTCGGGCCCCCGAACTCCAATTTCAAATTCATCTTCAGATTAAAAAACTGACTCCCTCATGCATAAGGAAGACTATGAAACTTTGACAAAAGATTATGAATTCGACTCGATACACGACAACGAAGACAGCACATCGTATGAGAAAGTAAAGTAGCGTAGAGTAGCTTAGCTTACTAGTTTGGACTCAAAACCTAATGAGTGAGTAATCAAAATGACCAGGAAACAATAAGGAATCATATGAGATCATGTTCAAGTCCAAAAAAAATAAAACAAAAAAAAATAAACACAAAGTCACACAAGTATGCCATTTCCTAAAGATAGTCCTAAACCATGCAACTTCACAATGTTTATCAAATTAAATCTAATGCATGTGCATACTTCAACAAGTGTGTGAATGTGTTATACCAATGGTGTACAATGTAAAGTCCTAGACTTGTGTTGGCTTGATTCCATTGCAAAACTCTATTTATTTGTATTGGTTAGTTGCTTAGGTATTTCTTAGTTGATTTGTGCTTCAAAGGAGAAAAGAAACTTCCCGTGCAAATATCATCTTCAAGAGGAAAAGCGTCTCCTTGGATGCTAAGGTATCTAGTTTCTTCTTCCTCTTGTAAGGGGTAAGCACACACACACATAATTCATACATGTGTGTCCCTACATCGTTGACAAAAACGCACACACATACATTGCATTCATATGTGTCCCTTTATTGTTGTGCGCATTTTGGTATAACACGTTCACACTCTTGATAAAGTATGCACATGAATTGATCTCATATTGTTTAACATTGTAGAATTGCATGTTCTATAACTATCTCTAGGAAATGGCATACTTGTGGGACTTTGTGTTTTTTTTTATTGTTTTGGACTTGAACATGATCTCATATGATTTTTTATTGAGTTATGGTCATTTTGGGTACTCACTCATTAGGTTTCAAGTTTAAACTAGGAAGCTACACTACTTTACGTTCTCATACGATGTGTTGTCTTCGTCATCATGTATCTAGTTGAATTCACAACATTTTATCAAAGTTTTATAGTGTTCCTTGTATGCGGGGGAGTCACGGTTTGTAATCCAAAAACAGATTTGAATTCAGAGTTCGGAGGCCATAGAATGGTCAAAGAACGCGAGAGGAGCACGAAAGAGGCGATGGCTAAAGGCCATTTTGCGCAACCTTCTTGTAAAAAAGCGTGAGGGCATGTGAGCCTCACGGGAAGGCCCTCATGCGAAGGCCACCTTTCTACCTCATAAGCCTCATGTGCCTCCCACAAGGTGTTGAGATGGAAAACATCTCATAGTTGGTCGAATTCCTTCTATTCTCTATCCCTTTTACCTCCATTTATATTCGAAAATTCTATAGAAATGTTCACAACTTCTACAATTTTCATTTTATGATATCTCTCTCATTTCAACTTCGAATCAAGTGATTCAAAAGCCAAAAACATTGGATTTGAAGAGAGGAACAAGTCACAAACATTTTCAAGGTTAAAATTGTAGGGAAAAATAATAAATAAAAGTGGTAAACGCAGCGGAAGCGATACTAAAAACGATTTAGTGACTTTTAAAATTTTTCCTTTATGAACCTTAAACCCTTTTAATCAATAAACATGCATATATGTTAACAAAAGTAAATTACCTTTTGTCGCGTGATCCGATTGACTTACGTCGATGGTAATCCGCAAGACCTTCAATCCGAGCACGAACGTGGATCACCTAGGAGTGTGGTCTCCCTTTTCTTTGAATTGCAAAACTGTGAATGGACCAAACAAAAAACTTTCTTTTCTTTGTTAGTCACAAAAACAATCAAAAGAATGTCAAAAATTATTCCGGTCACTTTTGAGTTCTCAATCTAATGATCGAAACTCGCGTGAACCTAGATCGATATCGTATACATAAGCTTATTGATGATTAAGCAATAGTATACTATCAAAGAATAATTTCACACTCTCTTTTGTACCCTAATTCTTTTCAACTTAATAGACTTCAAACCCTAATCGAACTCCTTGATTTTTATTCTTTTATTTTGACTAAAAATAAAAAGACTCCTTATTTGATTAAATAAATAAAACTAATTTTTTTATTTCCTTGTCAAACAAGTCTTTTACTTTTAGGAAAGATTTGTTTCTTTAATTAAACAATTAATCAATAAATTAATTCATTCTTATTTAATTAAAATAAATGAAACAAAATAATATTTTAGGTTAAAATTTTAACCTTGCCGTCCCACTTGATTAAGATTGGGCCTAACATTATTTTCTTATTTCATTTAATCCATTGGACTTTAAATAAAAATCCCACATGTGAACCAGACCCATTCTTACTAAAAGAAACAAGCCCACATGTCTTTCATTAATATATTAATATAATTGAGCAGCCCATTACTTAAATAATGTGCAAATTATGTTCTTAATATATTAAATGCAATTCTAGATGGACCCTTAAATTGGTCCGGTAGAATATATCAAGTGATCCATGCAAGTCCGTGTGGATTGGGGATCTTGGCGGGCCATCTAAATTTAAGCTTCAATAGACATAACCTAATCACAATCAACAAATGATTCACTTAGGTCCGATCCATTAATTTTAACTCATTCCACTAAAGAGCTAAAATTGAACTCTTAAATAAAGATAGAAAAGGAAGATGCTCCTCATTCATACCCTAGACAATCATATTGGAGATAGTGTATCCTCGTGATTAATATCAGTAATCGCCAAGAGTTCATAGACCGCCTATAACTCTTCAAGTTACCATATTTACTCATATGACCATGTTTTGAACTTGGATTTTGACTTGTTCAGAAGCCATGTTTTCAATAGACACTATCGAAAACTCAACGTTGAGATTTAATATCCAATTACCTCAAAACATCCATATGATGATATTATACTCTCATTTAATTAAATGGAGCCACGATGTCCATATCTATAAATGAAGTCCTCTATCGATTAACAAATGAATATCACCAAACTATCGAGGATAGACTATGCGATATAATCATACTCATTGATAACTCAAATGATATCACTTGCAACCATAAGTCCATCATTTATCTCAGGATTAAGATAGACCCTCCGATTGTCCTGATAATGAAAAGACTATTATCTATTGACGGTTCTAGATAAAGCTTTTCATTGTGATCCAGTTCAATGCACCCAGTGCACTAGATCCTTTTGCTCGAAGACACTCCGATGATTTTAGACTCATCATATCTCATTTGATCCCACTCAAATGCTAGCAAAAGAATTCTACAACTTTAACAAGATAAAGGTGCCCAACCTTTAACTTAAGTTGTGAACATTATTCAAGACTAGCTAAAGAATTGTGTCTACCACATACATATCCAGATGTACGGACAATTCTTCTTTTCCCATAGTCTTTAGACCTTATGATTATTTACTTTGACAATTATAATATAAACTATAAATGCTATACGATTTGTTAAACCAGAAATCTCTTTATTAATATGAAAAAGATTGTTAATTACAACATTACACTCTTGCTATTGAGCATAATCCTAACAAAAATATGTCCATATTATTCTCAACAATCTGATCTTCAATTCCTAGTTCATTTTTTGTGTGTAAATCATCTTTTCTCCATTTTTCTTATGATCAATTTGATGGATCTCATTATTTGAATGATGAAACATGTTTAGAATGATTTTGATTCCAATTTTAGACTTGTTTGATTTCAAAATTAGCTCTTGAGTTTGATTGAATATGATCTTAGCTAATTTTGAAGAACATGAACTTGAATCTAGAATAAATTTGTGATTTGATCTTGTTGATTTCTAGGTTTTTGTTATATGTTCATGAACTAGGATTTTTGATTATGTTATCTATCATTTAAATCTAGTTCATGAATTGTTGAATATGTTGTGGATTTCAAGTGTAAACTTGTTCACTTGATTTCAAAGATAGGTTTGAGATTTCTATCGAAGATTTATTGTTCTAGCTTTGACTGACATGTTTACGTTTCTAAATAATTTTTGTGAATGATTTTGAATGCCTGATCTATATTTCTAATCACATGTTCATAAGAATTAGTTACATTTTCTTGAGAGCTTGATTTGTGCAAATCTAATTATTCATAGAGTTTAAGTGATCTACTTTCACTATTTGATATTGTTTGCATCATTTGCATCACTTAGATCATTGTCTTGTGAAAGGTTGAAGTCTCTTGTTAAAGTGAGTGAAGCTTTTACTAGAGCAAGAAGACTTGGCTAGGACATGTGGTCCGGATAGTCAAGCGAGAAGTCTTAGTAATGATCAAAGGGATCCGGGTAACTAAGCAAGAAGCCTTGTCTATGATCGGGAGGATCCATATAGACAAGCAAGGAAATCTTCCTAGAGACGTGAGTGTCTTGGATAGGAAGTTGCTTCCTAGAGGTGTAAGACACATCTCGAATAGGAAGTAGACTAGGAGATTCACTAGACCCGAGGGTAGACTAGGAGTTGATAGCTTAGTGTGGATATCATATATTGATTGCCTTGAGTGTATATCTCATTTTCGTCCAAGTGAATTGCTTGTCAGTGGTTGTGGTATCAACTCATGGACGTTTCCTCTTAAGAAGTTTTACCATATAAAAATACTTGTGTCAAGTTTTGTTTTACTTTTCACTATCTTCCATATCTTGTATTGATTGCATCACTTGAGTATTGATTTCCGCTTGTGTTGATTAAAACAATTCATTGTCTATAAACACCAAGTGTGCATATCATTGTTGTGTTTGAGAAAAAGGAATTTGGAAGAAATTGGGCCTATACCTATTCACCCCCCCTCCCCCCCTTTCTAGGTATATATTACACTATATTGCTTAAGGGAATTTCATACAACTATGCAGGGACACATATGAATACAATGTGTGAGTGTGCCTAAACGCCTTGCATGAGGAATGAGGTCTAAATATACCTTTGATCACTTCTAATTCTCTTAATGTGATCATTTGTCTCGTTTTGAATTTTGACACATAGCGTTTTGAATTTTTCAAAAGCTTCGGACTTCTCTCAAAGAAAGTAGGTCCATGTGAACCTATAGAAGTCATCAACCACCACAAGAATATACCTTATACCACTTAAACTTTCGATTTGGATGGGACCCATGAGGTCCATATGAAGGAGTTCCAATGGCTCATTGGTGGAAATGTATCTACCCTTTTTATGCACACTTTTGGTTTGTTTCCCTTATTGACAAGGTCTACAAACTCCCTCAACCTTCTTTGCAGATTTGGGAAGGCTTCTCACAACATTCAACCTATCAATGACTTTCAAGTCTCTATAACTCATGTGGCCAAATCTTTGATGCCACAATTCAACTTGCTCAAATTTAGACAAGTTACAAGAGATAATATTAGACTCAAGACAATAGCAATTGTCACTTAACAAAACTTGCCTATCAACAAAACTTGCCTATTTTCCTTTAGAATAGAGCAATCAACTTTTTCAAACATAACTGAAAGCTCTTCATCACTTAAATGTGATATGCTAATAAGATTGACTTGCAAGCCATCTACATAAAAAGCGTTGGGCAAGGAAGGCAAACCGGGAATGGATATGTTAGCTTTCCCTATGACATTTTTTCGTGAACCATCACCAAAGGTGACAAATCCACCATCCTCTATCACAAGAATCTCAAAGAAACTCTTGTTTCCAATCATATGCATAGAGCACCCACTATTAAGTTACCAAGTGTTAGAGGCATTGGATTTCAAGGCTACTTGAGCCACATGGCAATAATACTTATCTTTTCTAGTCCACATAAGTGAAACATTATCATACCTAGGAGCCTTAGGTCTATTAGATATAAGTTTCCTAGGTGCATGCTTTTCAGCTCTTTTAAATATATTTTTCTCGATCATGCTTTCAATTCTACACAATTTGATATACTTAAAGCAATTAGGCCTAATGTGGACTTCAATTCCATGGTAATGACAAGTATGAGTGAAATAAGAGTTCATACCATAGCCTTATGCACGCATTTGGGGCTTCCTTCTACTTTAAGTTATTCTTTGATGTTGAGACAACTCTCTCCTTTGTGGTTGAGCCGAATTAGCATGTTTTCTTGGTTGAGCATAAAAGATCCTTTGTTGAGCTTAAGGGATCCTTGGTTGTAGAGGTCTTGATTGATGTGCTCTAGCTTGTTATGGTTGAGCTCTTGTTGAAACCTTGGCTTGAGCATGCTTTGAGGATTCACCAACTTCAACATTTTTAGTTAGTTGTTGTAGGATTTAGGCATCTTCAATATCTTTGCTCTTGACAAATGTTGTCTTCTTCAAGGATGTGGTCTTCATGTCTTGCACATATCCCAAACCCTTCTTATCACTAAAACTCTTCCCACGTGATAACATCTTATCAAGCTTTCGGTTTCGGAGGTCATCTTAGTAATCAAACATTTTGCCTCCCCGAGTTTCTTCTTCAAACTTTCTTCACTCTTTTTGACCATGATTAGCTCCATTTTCAATCTTTCTCTCATTTCTCTTACTCTTCTCACTTCCTCACTTAAGTAAGTCATCTTGGAAGTCAATTCAAGATTCTCCCCTTTTAACTTTTGAATCTCTTTCTTCTTTTTCAATCTAGAACTCTCAAAGAACTTCATGAAATCTTCATAGTCCATCTCCTCACCAAAGTCATGATTGGACTTAGATGAAATGCTCTCATCATTCGAGTCATTTTCATCTTCTTCTTCTTGATTATCCTCTTCCTCATCTTTATCACTCATAACTTCCTGTCCATTGTGAGAAGATGAGAAGGCAATAAAGTTATCAACTTGGTCTTCATCGTCTAAAGACTTTTCTTCTTCTTTTATGTTTTCACTATCACTCCAAGTAGCCGGCATATCCTTTCCTTTCTTTTTCTTCAAATTAGCACACTCGGGAGCAATATGTCCATAACCATTACACTCGTAGCATTGAATACCCTTCTTGGAGTCCTTGTTTTGAATTTTCTCCACCCTCTTAAAAAGACACTTCTTCTTCACAAACTTTCCTTTGGAACCAAAACCCTTCTTCTTAAATTTCATAAATTGCTTGAACTTCTTTGCCATTAGAGTTATTTCTTTATCTGAATCTTCTACCTCCTTTTTCATATTGAAGGTCTTCAAAGTAATGCTCTTTTTTTTTCTTTGGAGGTGTGATTGTAGGAGCCTTCCTAGATTCATAGGCTAAAAACCTTCCAATCACTTCACTCGGCTCCATTGTCTTGTAGTCACTATTTTCCTTTAAAGATGTCACTTTAGATTCGAACCTCTCAAGAAGAGACCTCCTGATCTTTTGTTTGATCCTTTTATCCAAGTATGGGTCACCTAGTTGATGGCTTTGGTTCACAATGTACATCAACTTCACTTGAGAGTCGTTGAAACACTTATGCTCCTCCATCCTAATTGTCTCAAATTATGTTTAAATGACTTGGAGCTTGGAATCCTGGACCACCTCGGTTCCTTCATGAGCCATCTTTAGAATCTCCCATGACTCCTTTACAATTATAGTAGTTTGGATCAACTTGTATTGACTGTCGTCCATGGCACAAAGGATGGCATGCATTGCCTTATTGTTCCATTTAGAAGCTACAAAATCTTGAGTGCTCCATTAAGACTTAGGCTTGGAAACTTCATCTCCATTTGTAGAGGTCATAGTTAGAGGAGTATAACCATCTTCTATTGCCATCCATGCCTGGTCATGTATTTGGCAAAGGTAGGCCTCCATCTTGCCTTTCCACGAGGCATAGTTTAGCCCGGTGAGCAAAGGGGGTCTTGTACTTGAGGCTCCCTCGTTTGCACCTCCGTTCCTACTCATAGTGTTTGGGTGTATGAATGAGCTAAATGCAAACAACCAAACAAGGCAAACAAGACACACAAACTAAAGGCAATTAACTAAATGCAAACTAATGCAAGACACTCTTATAAGAGCAAGGGATCTCCTAATTATGTTAAGGAACCTACTTTGATACCAATTGGAAATGCATTTAAAATGTTCCCATATAGTGTCTAATAAACCTAGAGGGGGTGAATAGGTTTTAACCAAATTTATCGCCAACTTTTCGGTTAATCAATATTAATCACAAACACCCCGAATGTCTAACACAAGCCATCATTGTAAGATAAGTGCGGAAAACAATATCAATGTCACAATGATTTGTTTTTCGTGAGAAAACCCCAAAAGGGTAAAAATAAATAAATAAATAAATAAAAAAAAAAAAAAAACTCACAAGCCTAATTGCCAATCGAACCCTCAAATCAACTATTTGTAAAAACGAATACAATCTAGGTTGACCACATCACACCTAATCGATTACTGATCCATCTTTGCTACCTGCAGACCTACACATGGTAAATACAAGACTTAACTCTCAATAGAAGAGAAATGCAACCTAATGTGAATATGAACAATATTTAAAAAAGCATAAATGCTAGGTCAACACATTTGATGCTTATCTTGCCTTGGATGAACAAGTCAAACAATCCTAGATATCATGTTGCTAAATGACATACATACAACTTATCTATATGAGCAAATGAAACCCTAGATGCAATAACTATCACAATACAAAAACCAACAATCAACACAAAAATCTCAACTTGCAAATAAGAATCAAATCTTGATGCAAATCAAGTCATAAAGGAGATATCTTGTTAAGCAAGAATACAAGAATGGATGAAGACGATGTTCTACTTACCAAACACTTGGTGTGTCTAACAAATGGATTGCTTTAATCAACACAATTAGAGTTCAATGCATAAGTGAAACAATCAATACAAGTTATGGAAGTAATGAAAAGTAAAACAAAACTTGACACAAGTGTTTTCACGTGGTAAACCTCCGAAGAGGAAACATCCACGAGCTAAATCCACAACCACCGGCAAACCGCAATTCACTATGATGAAAAGGAGATACACACTCAAAGGCAATCAACATATAATACACCTCAAGCTATCAACTTCTAATATACCTTTGGGCCTAGTGTGTCACTTTGCCAATACTTTCTAACCGAGAAAAATTGCTTGCCTCTAGAAAGTCACTCCCTAACCTACACTATCCACAAGTCTTTAGGGAGATTTCCTTGCTCGGACTTACTTGAAGCCTAGCTTCTTGCCAAGACTTCCTTGCTTAGTTATTTTGAGCCCCTTGCTCTTAACTAAGACTTCCTTGGTTGGATTTACTTAGAGCCTCACATTTTTTACCAAGTCTTCCCTATATGGATTTACTTAGAGCCTCACACTCTTTACCAAGTCTTTCTTGCTCTATGTTGAAGAATCACTCAACAACAAGAGACTTCACACCTTTTGCAAGGCAAATGATCTAAATGATGCAAATGATACAAACACAATCAAATAGAGAAAGTAGATCATACAAACTCCATGAACATGCAATTAGATAACTAGAATATGCTTTCAACACTCAATCACAAAGTTATCTAGAAATCCAAGCATATGAATCAATAAGAACTAGATTAGAATAGTCAATATCACAATCAAAAATCTTAGTTCTTAGATCATGAAACTAAACCTAGAAATCAACAATCAAGCTCATTACACAAAACATTTCTAGAATCAATTTCATGTGAATCAAGTTTAGCTTTGAAATATGTTCAATCAAAATCACAAAAAGCAATAACTCAAAAATCATTCAAACATGTATAAAATTGGAATAAAAATCATTCTAAACATTTTTCATCAATCAAGTAATAAGATCCATCAAGTTGATCATAAGAAAAATGCAAAGAAGATGATTACCAATTGAAAAGATGAACCACGAACTGAAATCAGATGATAGCTAATACTCTGGGCATATTTTGACCTTGAAAATGCTTAGGACTTGTTCCTCTCTTCAAGACCAAAAATTTTGGCTTTTGGATTACTCAATTAAGAATTGAGATAAGAGAGATATGATCAAAAAACAAAAATGTAAAAGTCTTGAGGTATTTGGCACAAAATTTGAATATATAGGGAGGGTAACCAAATGGAGAAGGAGAAGGGAAAAAAGGTAAAAAGTGTCAGCAATCAGCCTTAGTCACATAGAGGTGCGTGGCCAGCATGGGGAGGCCGAGAGGCCTTCTTCCCTTAGCGACCATACGCCTCCACGGGAAGCAAGGGTGGTGGCCTCTTACCTCATCTCTTACCTCCTCTCTTCTCCTCCTCACCCTTTCACGCACCTCATGCGTTCTTCGACCATTCTTCGGCCTCCAAACTCTAAATTTGAATCCACTTTTAGATTACAAACCATAACTCAATGACACATGAGGAAGACTATGAAACATGGACAAATGGATATAAATTGACTCGATACATGATAACGAAGACAAAGCATTGTAAGAGAATGTAAAGTAGTGTAACTTCCTCATTTAAACTCGAAATCAAATGAGTGAGTAACTAAAACAACCGAAACTCAACAAGGAATCATATACTTACATATTCAAGTTCAAAAAAAAAAAAAAAAAACCCAAACAAATAAACACAAGATCACACAAGTATGCAATTTCCTACAGTTAGTCCTAGAAAATGCAATTCTACAATGTTTGTCAATATGAGATCAACACATGTGCATACTTCAACAAGTGTGTGAATATGTTATTCCAAATTTAGCATAGTGATGCAGGGACACATATGCATGCAATGTATGTGTGTGCAGTTAGTGCAACAATACAGGGACACAAATGTATGAATTATATGTGTACGTGCTTACACCTTGCAAGAGGAAGAAGTATCTTGATACCTTAGCATCCCAGTAAGTGCTTTTCTTCCTGAAGATGATATTTACATGAGAAGTTTCTTTTCTCCTTTGAAGCTACTTTCAAACAAGAAACACCTAAGCAACTAACTAATGCAAATTAAGAGAGTTTTGCAATGAAATCAAGCCAATACAAATCTAAATCCTTACACGGGTTCGGTGCACGGGGATGGACCCGCACACTACCCATGCATTGGGAGCTAGAAAGACACCATAAGTTACTTCTGTAGAGACTGTTGATCGCGCTCCAAATGTTCACATATAGCACTCCCTTTTCCTATCTTTTGTGTTTGTTTCTGAGCACTTTTGTGTATAAAATGTGTGTTTTAGCTATTTGCAGGTAAATATCCCACAAAGAAGGTGTTTATACTAAATGTGGGCAAAACAGGGCAAATATATAGAGAAGAAGAGCACCATGGGTAACCACCGTGAGAATGAAGACCATATGACCACCATGAGAATGAAGAGCAAAAGCCACGGTAGAATTTCAAAAGAACCTACGGGTTATGTCTACGGGAATGAAGCCGCAAAGTAGAGGATAAGAAGTCATGCCAAAAGTCAAGAATTATGCTCTAGAACAAGTCTTCTGGCCCGTTGGAAAGAGCTCTCGGAATGAAGTCACGAAGCCATCCTGCTAGTTCTTGCTCCCTAGCCCGCTAGAATATTCTAGCGGGACAAACTAGCTAGAAATCTAGCTAGTTTGTCCTGTTAGAATATTCTAGTGGACTGAACTAGCTGGAACCCTGGCTAGTTCGTCCCGCTAGAAAGAACCAGCAGGTTGAAATAGCCAGACCCCCGTCATAGCTAAAATCATGATATTTTTAGGGATATTTTGGTCTTTTCACACCCCATCCATGCCCAAAACTTTCCTAACCCATAAATACACCTTTTTGCCTCGCTTTCTAGTGTGGAAGAACCCTAACCCTTGCTCTAAGAAACCTTTCTTAGATTTAACACAGCAGAAGAGAGGAAGCAACCTTCAAACTTCCATGGAAGATTTTCCTCCATGGAAAACCTTACATGAAGGATTAGATGCGAGAGAAAGGAGGGCTCATGTGATAAAACCAAGTCATGGGAGTTCATTATATATAGAGAGCTTTTGAAGGACTTGTCTTCAAAGGTTATCTCTTATTACTCTTCTCTTTGTATTCTATTGATGTGTAACCCCATGTGGGAATATTTGTAAACCAACACTTATGTTATATTATGTATGAATTGTTCTTTGATTTGATTTATGTTTTGTTCTATTCTATGCTATCCATTATAATCTTTTATATGATATTCATGTGTATGGAGAATTATATTTTGATATGTATGTATGAATCAAATTAGGAGTAGATTAACTAATTATATAGGAGTAGTTGTAATCAAATATCTCATTTATGTATGTATGTTGGTAGATTATTCAATATGTATGTGTTTAGAATGACTAGAGTGACTGAGAGTTGAGATTGTGCTTGGATGATCATTTGAGCATAGTCTTGGCTATTAGCTCTATAGAATGGGAGAAGCTTATGCATAACCTTGCAAGGATAGCTCTGGTTTATGTTCTTGTGCTTAATAGATCTAAACCTAGACACAATTACTCTTCCAACCTTAGAGAGTGATGATTTGATTTCGGGAATTCCCTAATCAAGAGAACGAGAATTCCCTAATCAAGAGAACGAACCCTTTACTTGAATTAAATGGTATTCACATGTTAAGAAATCTACATGATTTGCATCTTGTGTTTGGTGAACCGATTTCTCATGTGTGGCTCATATCTTGCATTTTCCAAGCCACCGTTATTTTCATAGCTAGGGTGTTTTGCCTTAAGGAGTAGACTAACCTAATTAGGAGTAGACTAATTAGAAAGGCAAGCACCCGGTTACATTTCTATCTTTATTTAGTTAGTTAGCATCTCCACACATACACACACATATCACATTCCATTTACATTGCTTTCATAAACTCTAGAGCTAGATACAGTTAACGGATTCCATCTCTCTTTGGGAACGACCCTTGCTTACTTGTTATACTAGTCCTTTGACTCGTTGCATTTGCGAGGTAATTAGAATAGAAATATCACTTTGGTATAGGCATCAACGACCGCTGTATCAAAAATGGCGCCGCTGCCAGTGAGATGGTTTATTCGTTAAATGTCTCTATTTTTAGCTAATAATTTAGTTGTGATGTTTGTTTTATTGTTTTTGTTTTTGTATCAAGCAAATGCATTTGATTTTGTTTGAGTTGCTTGTGTTGTGCAGGTTTCTTAGGTCTGAAATCAAGGAAGAGGGCTTAAATGAGCATATTTGTCTTCCGCAACCTCAGTCCGCGGGTTAATACATGTACCCAGTGCCGTGAGCTCCTCTAGGAACCTTGAGCAAGACAAGTCCGGGAGAAGGAACCCGCAAACCAGAAGGCATGAACTCGCGAGGGATTCTAGGAAAGTCCGTTACTTTCATCCGTGGGAATAAACCAATGGAGTAGAAGAGAAGAACCCGCACGAGTTTATAGGGAATATCAGGGACTTCATATCCGTGGGAACAAGCTCGCCAGCCAGCAAGAACTAACTCCCTGGAATGCCCGCGACTTCATTTCGCGGGACATAACCCATGGAAATGAACCCGTGCCGAGCCCTAACAGTCGGGTGGACTGCATAACTCATGGACCACAACTCACGCTACAAGAGGTAACCTCTACACTTTGGTTTCCTAAACATAAGTCTCTCCAATTGATTCCTCCATGTTTGGATTTGAGAAGTTTGGATTGAGACTTAGTTTTGTGCTTCAATTAAAGTGGAATGCATATTTGTTGAGTTTAATGTAATTATGGGTCGTTGTAGTTTGGTGGTGAGTATTTCCACCAATGTGCTTAAAGGAAAAAGGCACGTTTGTTTGTTTGTAATTTTTATTTGTGTTTAGATCTAAGAGTGCGATTGTATTGTGCTTAGATCTTAGGATTTGTTTGTTTTGTTGTTTTTAGTCTTTGTGACTTTTGATGTTCTTATGTCTGAATCTTGCTAAGCATTGTCCAAATTATGTGTGGAAATGGTTCTGTTGTGCAACATTGATGATAGTGTTAAGTTTAGGTTTGGGGGTGTGAACAACTTTCGTGATGTTGTCTTTGTTTTTGTAAGTTTTTGTCATTGAGAATTTTCAAATCTCTACAAAATTGGTCAAAATTGAAAATTATGGAATTGAAATCCATTTTGTTGAGATAATATATTTGCTTTCCGGTAGAGATATGTCATGTATGCTTTTAAGTCTCTATCTTGACTAGCATTCATGCTATATATGATCCTTGCATCACTATTAATTTGCTTGTACAGTGCCAATCTTTTGATGTTGAGGTAGATAGAACTCTATTCTTGTAAGAGTTTGTGCCTATAAACGTTTTATTTGAGAAGGTCTATTTATTTCTACTCATTAAACACTCTTCGGATTTTGTTCTCTTAATTTTTAGTGATCTCATTGTACATCAATTTTGCATTGATTGCCATAGAACATATATGTGGACTGCTTGTTTGAATTCGTATTCCCTTGCTAGATGAATTGTTAGAAATGATTTTAGGCTATAGTGTGTGCAAAACTCCAATTATAGCCTAAACACTTCCATGTCCCTATATGTGTACTTCATTGCTTAAATTGAGACCATGCACTAAACCTACACACATCACCCACAATCAAACACTTAACCACTCCCTAGTTATTAATCATGTTAAGGTGCATAGCTTAATAGAAGTCATTTGTAAGCTCCAAATTGTGTAAAAGCGTGTACTGAGGTAAATGTGTAAAAATTGTGCTAGAAAAATGGCTTTCAAAAAGAAGTGTTAAATGAAAATCACTTAAGCCCTCAATCTCTTCAAATGTGAAGCTACTCAAAGATGTGAGTACAAATATTAGCAAATTGTGAACTTTAAAGTTATAGCCTAGACGCTTAAATTGTATTATGAAAAATACATAGAGCTTCTTATATTGAAAGTTTAATGTGTAAGCACTTTGGCATGATTAATAGCTTAATCTATCCATTCGTACCATAACATCCCTACACCACAAATCACCCTTAGTCACAATACAAATTAGGGAAAGCCTATTTGATCTCTTAGGAAGTCTATATTGGTAATATGAGTCGATGCATGCTCTTTTCACATTTATGGTATTTCAATTCTTTCCATGAGATCCATTTTAATAAATTGTGCTTTATTTGAAAATATTCATATGCATTATAAATTTGATTCCGATACTTAAACTCCAATTCGCATATGTTTGATAAAGAGTGATAGCCTAAGTTCTGAGTGAAAATATGACTGAAATCTTATTAGGATTAGAGTCGAGGCGAATTCTAGCCTAAGCATTCGAGTTATTTGTTTTGTAAACCGAAAGCATCCCAAGTATTATCATACTTGCATGACTGTGATGTATTGATTTGAGTGGCATATTGTTAGTCTTTATGCAGAAGTACTAGCATGCTTGTAGTTTTTGCTTGGTATGTATGGATTGCATCTCAATCTTTTGTTTTATAGAGTTACGTTTGTGGGTACCATATCATTAAACCCTCAGGAGACTATACTCCTCCTACTAAAGACATTTAGAGGTTTAAAAAACTTGTGGCACGTGCTAAGTGTCATCGTTTCTCCCACTATAGTGGACTAATTAGTTTCTATGATTATTGCTTTAGTGTTTAGTTGTTTATTTGTTAGTTTTTTATTTTTAGTTTTTAGTTTTGCTCGAGGACAAGCAAAAGTTAGGTTTGGGGGTTTGATCGCGCTCCAAATGTTCACAGTTAGCGCTCCCTTTTCCTCTCTTTTGTGTTCGTTTCCTAGCACTTTTGTGTATTTAATGTGTGTTTTAGCTATGTGCAGGTAAATATCCCACAAAGATGGTGTTTATACCAAATGTGGGCAAAATAAGACAAATATATAGAGAAAAAGAGCACCGTGGGTTACCACCGCAAGAATGAACCCACAGAAAAGAAGACCATGAAGCCGCGGTAGAATTTCAGAAGAACCAGTGGATTATGTCCGCGAGAATGAAGCCATGAAAAAGGGGATAAGAATCTGTGCCAAAAGTCAAGAATTATGCACGAGAACAAGCCTTCTAGCCAGCCGGAAAGAGCTCTAGGAATGAAGTCACGGAGCCATCCCGCTAGTTCGTGCTCTCTGGCCTGCTAGAATATTCTAGCGGGCTAAACTAACTGGAACCTTGGCTAGTTCATCCCGCTAGAAAGAACCCACAGGTTGAACTAGCCAAACCCCCCGTTAGACCCTCGTCAAAGTTAAAATCATGATATTTTTCAAGGGTATTTTAGTCTTTTCACACCCTATTCATGCTTAAAACTTGCCTAACCTATAAATACACCTTTTTGCCTCTTTTTCTAATGTGGAAGAACCTTAACCCTTGCTCTAAGAAACCTTTCTTAGATTTAACACAACAACAACAAAAAAAAAAAAAAAGCAACCTTCAAGCTTTCATTGAGGATTAGATGCGAGAGAAAGGAGAGCTCGTGTGTCAAAACCTAGCCATGGGATTTCATTAGATATAGAGAGCTTTTGGAGGACTTGTCTTCAAGGGTTATCTCTTATTACTGAAATTCCCTTAAGCAATATAGTATATATTATACCTAAAGGGGGGTGAATAGGTATAGGCCCAATTTCTTCCAAATTCAAATTTTGTGAAATACAATAATGAAATGCACACTTGATGTGTCTTAATCAAATGATTTGCTATAATCAACTAATGCGGAAATCAATATACAAGTGATGCAATCATTACAATATATGAAAGATAATGGAAACATAAAAATGAAACTTGACACATTTGTTTTTACGTGGTAAAACCTCCTAAGAGGAACGTCCACGGGTTGATACTCAACTAATGAAGCCAACTTCTTATATTGTAGATAAGGTTGACGTGATTAACGATATAAGAATTTGGCTTCATCAATTGAGTGGAGCTGATATCATCTATAACCCCAGATCTTCTAATTTCTTTGCAGACAGCTTGGCGAAGTTAGGTTCAAACAACAACGGTGACAAATTGGTGTGGACTTTGAGCTGAGTTCGTTTTCTCAATCTATTCCCTGCTTGGTTGTTGCTTGTGGACGCGTTTGTTGTTTTGTGTTGTGGAGCCTCTCGTTTTTGTTCATATTTGTTGTTTGCGTTGCTGTTTTGTTGCCTGATGCTAGATGCTTTGTAGGCTGTTTCTATGCTTGGTTTGAGCCTTTGCTCTCTCTTTGTTGGTTCTGTCCTTTTGGGGCTTTTAGACTCCTTCAACATATGCTGTTTCAAAAGAAAAAAAAAATTCTAAATTTTATTATTCTCAGCTGGAATTGATAGTAGAAAAACTTATATATATATATATATATATACAGTGTTTCTCTCATCAAGACTGAACTGAACTTATAACATTATAACGAGACTAGTGAGTCATTGGTTAAGTTTAAGAATACTTTGTGATAGTTGTGAAACTAATATAAATAAAATTAGTTCATCTTAATGAGAGAAAGACTATATATATATAAATAAATCGGGAGGGATCGGGGGAACACAATTTTTGAAACAAGATTTGACACGATTTTTTAGTCATTAGATCAACTGAAATCATCTTAACCACTTATAATGTAAAACATACCTAGAGTGGGGGGGAATTCTTATACTTCTTTTTCTTCACAAATAATTGAGGGAACATCCACAGGTTGATACCACAACCACTGGTAAGCCGCAATTCACTATGACAAATAAGAGATACACACTCAAAAACCAATCAACACATGATACACTCTCCAAGCTATCAACTCATATTCTACCCTCGGGCCTAGTGAACCACTTTGCCTACTTCCTATCCAAGATGTGACTATCACATATCTAAGAAGCAACTTCCTGTCTAAGACACTCATGTCTCTAGGAAGATTCCTTGCTTGTCTATCTAGATCCTCTCAATCTTAGACAAGGCTTCTTACATAGTTATCCGGATCACCCCGATCCTAACTAAGTCTCCTTGCTTGGCTATCTGGATCACTATCCTAGCCAAGTCTTCTTGCTCAAGTTAAAGCTTCACTCACTTCAACAAGAGACTTCAACCTTTCACAAGGCAATGATCTAAGTGAACTGTACACAAGCAATATGACCCAATCATAATCAAATAGAGTAAATAAATCAAACAAACTCTATGAACATGCAATTAGAGAACTAGATTATGCTTTCAAAAATCAATCACAAAGATATCTAGAAACCTAAGCATGTTAATCAAACAAGAACTAGATTAGAATAATAGAGATCACAATCAAAATATCCTAGTTCTTAAAACATATGACTAAACCTAGAAATCAACAATCAAGATCAAAAACACAAAGTATTCTAGATTCAATTTCATGTTCTATAAAATTAGCTAAAATATGTTCAATCAAAATTGTATTTTTACGTGGTAAACCTCAAAGAGAAAACATCCACGAGTTGATAACCACAACCACCGGCAAAGCAATCCACTATATGAAAAAGACTTACACACTTAAGGCTATCAACAAATGATATCCACCCTAAGCTATCAACTCCTAGTCTACCCTCAAGGCCTAGTGAACCACCTAGCCTACTCCTTATCCAAGGTGTGTCCTACACCTCTAGAGAGCAACTCCCTATCCAAGACTCTCAAGCATATGGGAAGATTTCCTTGCTTAGCTATCTAGATCACAAGGATCCTAGTCAAGCTTCCCTAGCTCAACCATCTAGAGTATCACACTCTTAGCTAAGACTTTTGCATGACTATCTGGACTACATGTCCTAGTCAAGTCTTCTTACTCTAATCAAAGCTTCACTCACTTTGAAAGAGACTTCAAGTTTTCCACAAGGCAATGATCTAAGTGATGCAAATGATGCAAGCATAATCAAATAAAGCAAGATGATCAATCAAGCTCTATGAACATGTTTAATGATAATCTAGAACATTCTTTCAACAAACAACCACAAATGTATTTGACAGAACCCGCCCCGACTCCTATCTCAAGTACGAGAGAATCCTATAAGAATCTTATCTTTTCTTTAAAACACATTTTTCTGCAAATACTATATTATATGTAATAAAAACATTTTCCGAGTTTATAAAATATAAATGTCTTATTTACGGTCTGATAATCTGAAAAGCTTTTCTGAAAATCTGAAATCTCTTCTATACTGATCATAATCAGTAATATATATATTTATGAAAACTCTTTATCAAACTAGTACCCAGGGGAATATCTTACGTACGTGGCAAAACATCTCAATGCACACGCAGAGTATGGAGGAAATACATAATCTCACATACACGTTAATCAAATGTGCAGAGTAATCTCACGTACATAGCGATATACCGCACATGCAGAGTAATAATCTCACATACACATGTAGAGAAACCCCAAAAGCCACTACACGTGCAGAGAAGCCCTAAAGGCTTATAATCTGAATCCGATACTACTAGGAAGGGTACACATCTAATATCTTAAAATCTTTTTATAAATAATTTTCTCAAAACATGCATAAATATTCTTTTCTTTTATTTTCTTTTTTCTGAAAATCTTATAAAACATTTGAATCTGGAAATCTGGAAATCTTTCTGAAAAATCTTCTAATCTTACTAAAAATCTAGAAATCCATCTGGATTTCTGGAAATCTATCTGAAAATCTGAAAATCTGTAAATCTGACAATCTAGAAATCTATCTGAAAATCTGGGAATCTGAAGATCTAAAAATCTAATTGAAAATCTGTCTGAACATACATGAACTAGTCTTCTTTCTAAATCTTAATTCTTAATATATTTCTGGATTCTGGAAATCTACATATTTCTTAAAAACATATATCATTTGGAAATATGTTTTCTAAATAAATAGATAAATCATTTATTTCTAATAACTCTCTGAATAATTAAATCTAACATATAATTCTAAAATAATTAACTTAATTATTAATAAAAATGATCCACTCACAGTGCTTAGCTCAAATCTATTTTGGAACTGGATTCCGTCTAGATTCATCTATTTCTAGGTCCAGTCTGTATATGCACCATATTTCTTCATCTTCAATATTCTTCACCATTCTCTCTCTTAATCTCTCAGATTCTCTCTTACTCTCATACCAGCTTCTTTTCTTTTCTTTTTTCTTTTTCTGATGGGCTTGAGTTTGAGATTTACAACTCAAATGCCTACGTACCCTATACTCAATAGGGATCAAAAGCCCTCGTAGTTCATTTAACTTTGTACATACCAACACAAATACAATCTGAAAATTCTTTACTATAGAAAAACTTTTCTCAATTTCTTTCTGAATTCCGTATTTCTTAGGCTAAATTTAATCTGTAGAATGCATATCTATTCTCTTTATAAATTATGTATCTCTTTTTCTATGGCTCTTTCTAGAGTCTGTATCTCTTTTCTGAAAGTAATCAGGATTTAATCCGAAACTGTTCTGTAAAATAAGTTGAGAACCAATTTAAGATCCTTTTTTTTAAATCTCTAAACTTATCTGCAAAAGGTCTGTGTCTATCTCAAGATTAAATTCGGACTAGGGTCTTGATCATGTGTTTGGGCTTAGATTCCAGACTTGGGAAAATTTTCGGAAATGGACCTTACAATTCTTCCCCCTTTAAAGAATTTCGTCCTTGAAATTCCTCCTTATAAGAATTTCGTTCTCAAAATTCATGCAATTCTTGGGTTCTTGGTTTTTGCTAATTACTTGTTATCTATCAATTCTCATCAATATACATATACTCTAATAACTGTTATTGAAATTTCTGGAAAACTAACTCGTTGATATGATTTCTTGTCATTGATCCAAACCTGAGTCTGAGCTCCAGATAGACTTTCACTTTAGTGTGGATAAGTTAATAAAAAAAAATAAAAAAAAATAAATAAAAAAAAGAATAAAATACTTAAAATATTGACAAGTGGCTTGTTTGGGTGATATGTGGCAAATTTGGGTGTGGCCGTGTGGGATGTGTTATGTACTCATGTGAGCACTGAGCAGTGGTATTAATAATAATATAGAATAATAATAAAAAAAAAATAGAAGAGGAGAAAATAGAAATAGAAATTAGAAGAGATAAGAGAGAAGTCTGGCGGTGGAGACACCTATCAGACCTATGAATAAAAGAAAGATAAATGAGAAAGAGAGGAGCCATCGATCAAGTTAGAAAGAGAGAGAATAGAAAAGAAAAGAGAAAAAGAGAAAAAGAGAAGCAGACATGCGAGAGAATAACCAAGAGATTGGAAGAAGAATTATAGTGCATGGGTAGATATATGCAACAGTATGAATTCAAGACAGAATCCAGATTAGAACGCAGGAGTTCTGTAAGTGAGTATTTTTTATCAAAAGTTATTTATTTCAGAATTATATATTAGATTGAGTTATTTAGAGAATTATTAGAAATAAATAAAGTATTTATTTATTTAGAAAACAGATTTCCAGATAATATATATTTTAAGGAAATATGTAGATTTCTAGAATCCAAAAATAGATTAAAAATTAAGATTTAAAAAGAAAAATAGTTCACGTATGTTCAGACAGATTCCCAGTTAGATTTTCAGATTTCCAGATAGATTTTCAAATTTTTAGATTTTTAGTCAGATTTCTAGATTGTCATATTTTCTATCAGATTTACAGATTTTCATATGGATTTCTAGAAATCCAGATGGATTTCTAGATTTTCATAAAGATTACAAAATTTTCAGATTCAAGTGTTTTATGTGAATTTTAAGAAAAGAAAAGAAAAGAAAAGAATATAATATTTATGCAAGTTTTTGATAAAAGTATCTATAAAGAATTATGTATGATTCATAAAGAGATTTTAAGATATCAGATAAGTACCCTCCCCAGCAGTATCAGATACATATTATTAGTCTTTGGGGACCCTCTACACTTGTATGTGAGATTACTCTGCACGTTCGATTAGATATCGATGTGTATGTGAGATTATATACATATTATTAGCCTTTGGGGCTGCTCTGCACGTGTATATGAGATTACTCCGCACGATCAATCAGATATCGACGCGTATGTGAGATTATATGAGATTACTCTGCACGTCTGATCAGATATCAACATGTGTGTGAGATAATCACTCTGCACCGGTGATCTATCTGCACGGGTGATCAAATATCACCGTGTATGTGAGATGTTTTTCCCCTACTATGCATGTGCATTGAGATGATTTGCCATGTACGTGAGATATTCCTTTGGGTACTAGTTTGATAAAGAGTTTTCAAATTATATGTATTACTGATTATGATCAGTAGAGAAAAGATTTCAGATTATCAGATATTTTATATTTTATAAAATCAAAAAATGTTTTTATTATATTATATAGTATTTTCAGAAAAATGTGTTTTAAAGAGAAGATATTTAATTAGTTATCAACTTGTTTTAAAGAACAGTTTCAGATTAAATCCTTATTGGTTTCAGGTATGAGATATAGAATTTAGAAAGAGCCATAGAAAAAGAGATACATCATTCATAAAGAGATATGGAAACAGATACAGAATAGTTTTTCTACAGATTAGATTGAGGTTTACCAGTATTAAGTTAAATGAATTACGAGGGCTTTGATCCTTATTAAGTATAAGGTACGTAGGCGTTTGAGTTGTAAATCTCAAACTCAAGCCCACCAGAGAAAGAAATAGATAATTATTTAGCCAATATAAGTTTATTAAGCATTAATGTTTTCAGATATCATCATTTTTCATGAATAGTTTTGAATACGTAAATATTTAACAGATGGGCCCAACACAAAGAAAAGTAAATTCTTTTTAGATTTTAACTATAGCATATTTTTTTTATGATGGACAATAACCCACAAATTTAAATTGCATTTTTAAGTCACGAGGTGGAAAAGTTTGAAAAGCCAATGAAATTGTTAAAGATTTTGTTAAAAGCCACCTTGAAATACATATGATTTTCTGTAATGTTTTCCAGAAAATTCATATTTCGGATAGAAAGATAAGATTTTCACAGGATTCCCTCATACTTAAGAGTCGGGGCAGGTCTTGTCAACTTGGGCCAAAACCCACAGATTTAAATTGCATTTTTAAGTCACGAGGTGGAAAAGTTTGAAAAGCCAATGAGATTGTTAAAGATTTTGTTAAAAGCCACCTTAAGATACATATGATTTTCTGTAATGTTTCCCAGAAGATTCATATTTCAGATAGAAAGATAAGATTTTCACAGGATTCCCTCTTACTCAAGATAGGAGTCAGGGTGGATCTTGAATAGAAAGGAAAGAGCAAGAGAGGCAGCCGAGTGAGAGAGAAACCCAGGCTTGGAAAAGAAAAAGAAAAAGATAAGATTATCACAGGATTCTCTCGTACTCGAGATAGGAGTCGGGGCGAGTCCTGTCAGTATCTAGAAATCAAGACATGTGAATCAACAAGAAAAAGTTAATATTCAATATATCATAAGAAAAATCCTTGTTCTTAGATCATGAAATTAAACCTTGAAAATATCATAAGGCACATCATATATATCATTTCTAGAATCAATTTTAAGATTAATCAAGTTTAGCTAATATATGTTCAAATGAAATCACAAAGCTAAAACTGAATCAAAAAATAATCAAACAAACCTAGAGTATGAATTAAAATCATTCTCAACATATTTCATCTATCAAATAGGAAGATTAAAAGAGATGATCAAAGAGAAAGTAAGAAGAAGATGTTTCATATACAAAGATTGAAGCTCGGACTGAAATCTGCTCACTGTAAAAAATCACGAACTCAAATGACTCTGAAAATGGTTTGGGTTTGTAGCTCTCTTCATGAACAACATTTTTGGCTTTTGGATCACTCAATTTCGAGTTCGTATGAGAGAGTTATGATCAAAATAAGAAATCAAAAATCATGAAGAAAATCTGCTCTATATGTTTTTCAATTTTTCTTCTTAGAATGAATGGGAGGGAAAAGGAGGATATTTAAAAGATTTCAAAAGAGAGAAAAATGGACCAACCAGCTGCTGCTACATCACCATCCACGTGTAGCACATATGGGCAGAAGGCAATGCTGTTCGTGTGGCACACGTGTCCTCGTTGGCCACGCATGCTCCTCTCGCGCTCCGCTCACGTTCTTCAACAGTATTCAGGCCTTCAAACTCCGATTTTGAATCCACCTTCGGATTATGAATTATGACTCCAACGAAGACTATAAAAATTTGACAAAGGTTGAGAATTCACCTCAGAAAGTGACGACAAAGACAACTCAATGAATGAGAACACAAAGTAGCGTAGCTACATCGTTTGGACTCGAAACCTAATGAATGAGTAACCAAAATGACCGGGACTCAATAAGAAATCAAATAAGATCATGTTCAAGTCCAAAATACAAGAAACACATGTCACACAAGTATGCCATATCTAAGCGATAGTCATAAAACATGCAATTCTACAATGTTTGTCAATATAAGACCAATGCATGTGCATACTTAAATGAATGTGAATACGTTATACCAAATGTTTGCACAACGATGCAGGGACACACATGAATGAATTGTTTGTGTGTGTGTGTGTGCTTACGCCTTGCATGTGGAAGAAGTATCTTGATACCGTAGTATCCAAGAAAGCGTTTTTCCTCTTGAAGACGAAATTTGCATGAGAAGTTGTTTTTCTCCTTTGCAATGAATGATTTTGATTTATCTTTTAGACTTGTTTGAGTGAATTTTGAGATTAGCTCTTGTGATTTTTGTAAGATCCTTGATTTTTATTGGCTTGATTCCATTGCAAAACTCTATTTATTTGTAATGGTTAGTTGCTTATGTGGTTCTTGGTGGAAATGAGCTTCAAAGGAGAAAAACAATTGTGGTTTTGCAATGGAATCAAGCCAATACAAATCAAGGATCTTACAAAATCACAAGAGCTAATCTCGAAATTCACTTAAACAAGTCTAAAAGATGAATCAAAATCATTCGAAACATTTTTCCTTAATCAAATAAGAAGATCCAACAAGTTGATCATATAAGAAAAGTAGAGATAATGATTCACTTACAAAATGATGAACACACAAATGAAGATTAGATCATAACAAATATTCTAGACATTTCATTCTAAAAATGCTTGGGACTTGTTTCTCTCTTCAAGGCCAACAATTTTGGCTTTGAAAATCTAAAATCGAAGTTGATTTGAGAGAGATATAAACAAAACAAAAAAGGAAGAAGATACTTAAATTTCTTCATGAAATTCAAATATATACGGAGGGAAAAGAGATGGAAGGGAGAGAGACTTGGCCACCCAATGGGTCCTTGCCACCTCAGCTCCCCGTGGAGGCACGTGGGCCTTACGGGGGCAAAGGGGTGGCCTTCCCATGAGGCTCACGCACTTCCACAAGAAGGGATGCAAATGGCCTTTGGCCATTCTTCACCTCCCACGTGCTCATTTTTTTTTTTACCATATTTTGGCCTTCAAAATCCGATTTCGAATCCGCTTTCAGATTACGAATCGTAACTCCCTCATGGATGTGGAAGTCAACAAAAATTGCACAAAAGATATTGAAATCGACTCAATAAACAAGAATGAAAACCATGTACGACAAATGTACGAAAAGTTTCGTAACTTCCAACTCGGAACTCAAAATCTAATGAATGAGTAACCGAAACGACCGGAAATCAATAAGGAATAATATGAGAAAATATTCAAGTACAATATCCATAAAACACAAACAAACAAACATAAGAACACACAAGTATGCCATTTTCTAGAGATAGTCCTAGAATATGCAATTTTACAAAGGTTGTCAAATTAAATTTAATGCATGTGCATACAACAATATGTGTGTGAATGTGTTATACCAATTTAGTGTAATAATGTAGGGACACAAATGTATGCAATGTGTGTGTGTGCGCTTACGCCTTCCAAGAAGAAGAAGAATCTCGATACGTTAGCATCCAAGTAAGCACATATTCTCTTGAAGACAAACTTTGCATGAAAAGTTGCTTTTCTTCTTTAAAGCTCATACAAATCATGAACCACCTAAGCAACTAGACATTAAAAAGAAAGAGGGTTTTATTATAGAATCAAGCCAACACAAATCTAAATTCTAATATCTACGAGATTTGGATAGCTTAGAGTTAATTGATTTATTTCTTATACTTTATTTATTATTAATTTATTTTATTTTCTCTCTCCTCTCTCACAGATAGACGTGACGCCGGTTCGGTTCCAACTATGGAACCATTGGCCCCAAAACCTGACCGAAACTGGTTTTTCAGTTCTGAAATCGAATTCGAACTGTGAACCAGAAGTAGGGGAGGTTCTGGTTCCGATTCCGATTCCGATTCCGATTCCGATTTCGGTTCTGATTTCAATTCCGATTCCGATTTCGATTCACTAAAAGGTAGAATCGAACCAGAATCGCTAGTTCGGTTCTGGTTCTGGTTTTGAAACCGATGATTCCAGTCCCTCATTGGCTTATTTCTTTTTTTTTTTCTTAATTTTTTTTTTAATTGTGTGAGTTGTTGGAGGCCCAACAGTCGTCTGACGTCAGCAGGCCATTGGGCCTCCAACGGTTACTTTTTTCCACCCCTCTCTTCCCCCCTAATTCAATTTTCCCCACTCCAATTTTCTCCAAATTCTCTCTAATTCTCATTTCTCTCTCAAGTCTCAATTCTCTAAGTTTCCAATTCTCTCTCAATTACTAAGTTATTAAAATTTATTTTATTTGCAATTACATTTACTTTTAGTTATTTACTCAATTAAAATTCATTTCCAGCAAATTTTTTAAATTTATTTCCATCAATTTTTTCACATTTTTTCTTCAAGGATTTTTACAATTCAACTTTTTAAATGGAAAGCGGAAGTGGAGACAGTCCAAGGCGTTTGATTTCGATGAAATGTAAGAATCGTATGAAGGACAATGTCGGTTATAACAACATCGCCTATCACGAGTTCCTGCAATACCAAGTGTAAGATCTTTGATTTGTATTGGCTTAATTCCATTGCAAAACACTCTTTATTTGTAATGGTTAGTTGCTTAAGTGGTTCTTGGTGAAAAGAAGCTTCAAAGAAGAAAAGCAACTACTCATGCAAATATCGTCTTCAAGAGGAAAAACGCTAAATTGGATGCTAAGGTATCAAGATTCTTCTTCTTCTTGCAAGGCATAAGCGTATACACATACAATTCATTCATGTGTGTCATTGTATCATTGTGCAAACATTTTTGTATAACACATTCACACACTTATTGAAGTATGCGCATGCATTTGTTTCATATTGACAAACATTGTAGAATTGTATGTTCTAGGACTACCTCTAGGAAATAGCATACTTGTGTGAATTTGTATTTATTTATTTTTGTGTATATGTTTTGGACTTGAATATGTTCTCAAATGATTCCTTGTTGAGTTCTGGTCATGTTGGTTACTCACTCATTTGTTTTCGAGTTCCGAGTTAGAAGTTACGAAACTTTCCGTACATTTATCGTACATGAATTTCGTCTTTTCGATTTCCATATTTTTTCAAGAAAGTTTTGTTGATGTCCATGTTCGTGAGGGAGTTACGGTTCGTAATCCGAAAATAGATTTAAATTCGGAGTTCGGAGATCAGAGAACGGTCTAAGAACGTGAGAGGTATACGAAAGCAAGCTAAAGAATAAAAGATGGCAAATTGCCATTTGCCCCCTTGGCCATGGAGAGCACGTGTGGCACACGCCAAAACATACTCTCTGTCCGCGTGTGCTTCACGGTAAACATAACTTCACCTGATTCATGTGAATTGAAGTTGATTAAGTAAATCTCATTTCATGAATTAAGAGATTTTATATTGTGCATTGCAAACACATGAACTTTGGTGTTCCTTGCTCAATCACATTCTTGTGTTGACTTTGCATAACTTTCTATTGGTCATTTAAAGGTTTTCTTGTGTGAGCTTACCACACCGAATGAATCTTTTCAATTTATATTTCCCTCCTCACCGTAAATCAACTTGAAGTTGAAGAAAGACCAAAATCAATTTTTTGTGCAGTATTTTTTTTCTCTCAATTTTCTCATCTTAATTTGATTATATCTTTCTCATTTCAACTCTGAATCACTTGATTCAAAATCTAAAAATATTGGTCTTGATGAAAGGAACAAACCCCAAGCATTTTTAGAGTCAAAGGATTTCATGATTTTTCGCAGCAAACATATTTCAGTCCGAGATTCTACATTTGTAGGTGAAACATTTTCTTATCACTTTCTCTTTTAATCATTTCATTTAATCTTCCTATTTGATAGATGAAATATGTTAAAGAATGATGTTAATTCACATTCTAGGTTTGTTTGATTGATTGATTGTTGAGTTTTAGCTTTATGATTTCATTTGAACATATATTAGCTAAACTTGATTAATCTTGAAATTGATTCTAGAAATGATATATATGATGTGCCTCATAATATTTTCTAGGTTTAATTTCATGATCTAAGTACTAAGATTTTTGTGATATATTGAATATTCTCATCTTGTTCTTATTGATATACATGCCTTGATTTCTAGGTACATTTGTGATTGTTTGTTGAAAGCATATCATATAATATATCTAAGCATGTACATAGAGTTTGATTTATGATCTTGCTTTATTTGATTATGATTTGCATCATGTGCATCACTTAGATCATTGTCTTGTGGAAAGGTTGAAGTCTCTTGTTAAGGTGAGTGAAACCTTCGTTTGAGCAAGAAGACTTGGTAGGAAAGTGTTCCAGATAGCCAAGCAAAAGTCTTAGCTAGGAGTGTGATACTCTGGATAGTTGAGCTAGGGAAGCTTGACTAGGATCCTTGTGATCTAGATAGCTAAGCAATAAAATCTTCCTAGAAGCTTGAGAACCTTGGATAGGGAGTTGCTCTCTAGAGGTGTAGGACACATCTTGGATGGAGAGTAGGCTAGGTGGTTTACCTTGAGGGTAGATTAGAAGTTGATAGCTTATGGTGGATATCATTTGTTGATAGCCTAGAGTGTGTAAGTCTTTTTCATATAGTGGATTGCTTTGTTGGTGGTTGTGGCATCAACCCGTGGACGTTTCCTCTTCGGAGGTTTACCACGTAAAAACTATTTTGTCAATCTTTCTAGAGGCTTGAGAACCTTGGATAGGGAGTTGCTCTCTAGAGGTGTAGGACACATCTTGGATAGGGAGTAGGCTAGGTGGTTCACTAGGCCTTGAGAGTAGATTAGGAGTTGATAGCTTATGGTGGATATCATTTGTTGATAGCCTGGAGTGTGTAAGTCTTTTTCATACAGTGGATTGATTTGTCGGTGGTTGTGGTATCAACTCGTGGACGTTTCCTCTTCGGAGGTTTACCACGTAAAAACTATTGTGTCAATTTTAGTTTTTATGTTTATTTATCTTCCGTATCATGTATTGAATATATCATTTGTATATTGATTTCCACATGTGCAATACAATTGTTAAGACACATCAAGTGTATATTTCATACTTATATTCCGTAAAATTTAAATTTGGAAGAAATTGAGACTATACCTATTCACCTCCCTATAGGTATAATATACATTATATTGCTTAAAGGAATTTCACCAAGCCTATGTTGAAGCCCTAAACTCTCCTCATCCCCCTCTAATAATTTTCGTACCTGATCCCGATGCCACCCCCCATTTGACAAGGCAATCGAAAAATATGCCTAATCCCCCTCTAGATTTTGAATTTGAAATACCTATGGAAGAGATGTTACAGAAGCAGCCTAAATCTGATCTCTTCATACTCCATATGAAGAAAGTAACGCAAGCAAATGGAAGCATTGTAGAGGTTTGCAATTATTACAAAAAAGTATTTAAGTGAAGCAAATCTTGAGGATATGGCTCATATAGGAAGCATATAACAAATAGCCATCCAGACACACATATCAGATTGAGTTCACAAGCCCAAATTTCTAAGTACACTACTCCTAACCAACAATTATTTAAATATAGTGATGAAAAAAAATTGGAGAATAATTAGCTAGAATGGTTGCATAGAACACTTACCATTTAGTTTTGCTGAAAATGTTGGTTTTATTAATTATTGTTAACGAGCATTAAATTCTGATGCATGTCGTGTTCTACGAACCACTCTCACAGAAGCACTTCATAACATTTATTACAAGGAAAAAAGGAAGTTGGAAAAATATTTTGAAAAATATAATGCTCATGTTCCCGTAGGTGCCGATATATGGAGTGACCATTATCGAATACATTTATACTTGGGTGTCACTTGTCAGTATATGGATAATGTATGGACTATTCAAAAAAGAATTCTTACATTTAGACTTTTTGATGATGCATACACTACTGCTAGGGATAGCAATTGGACCAAGACCCGTGAGTACCAACCTGAACCCGAACCGCATAGGCCGGGTCTGGTCATCATATTCAGGTCACGGGTTAGGTCTAGGTCCAAGCTAAAAGACCCGCATTGGGTCCGGGCCGGGCATGGATCTTGTCAAAAAATCGGACCCAAACCCGTGGACTTGACTATTTTGACATTGTATATAAATCTCTCCCTAAACCTAATTTCTTCTTCTTTTCTTCTTGTTGCCGCAGACCACATAGTCACAGACCATTCTTACTTCTCAAACCTTTCCAGTTTCTACAGACCACAGTCATTAGCTCCATGCCACCGCTCATCATGAAATTTGAGGAAACTAGAGAAGACAAAAGTCTAGTCAACGAATAAGTAAGAAAAGCCAAAACACGAGGGATAGCGATGCACTCGAGTACGGTGGCCATCGAAGCAGAGTAGCATAGCACACTATAGAGAAAAGAAGGCAGAGATCTGGAGGGATTTGTGTCGGTAGAGAGTATGTGTTGCGTATGAGTTTTTTTTTTTTGGTTGGGTGTGTTTGGATTTTAGTTCACGAGTGTGTGTGGATGATGATCGGATTTCCTTAGGTCACTTGTGTGGATGATTGATTATATTTATATACATGAATTTGGAAACTTTTCTGCTTTGGTTGATTGATTTGTTGTTTTGGCAATCTGATTAGTCATCCTGATAAAAATACGGATCCGGAATCAAATAAGTTAATTGTGAAAATTGCTAAACTTATAAGGCAATGTCATTTTTTTTTATTATAATCTTTATTGATTGTTGAGCTTAATTTCATTTCTTTTTTGTTGTAACGGGTCAATGCTTATAAGGATTTAGGGTTTAGCTTTTCATGATTTCGAAGATTCAAGACTCGTTGATTGAGATTATTATTGCTTTTGTATGTTTAAACAAATATGAGGATTAGTATTTTAAAGGTTTTGTAGGTCCGTGGGTTGATCTGCGGGTCTACACAAACCCATAGGTCAAGACCCGAACCCAAACCTGAAAATTTTCATGGGTCTGGGTTTAAATCTAGGTCTGGATCCAGATGTTTTTGGCAGGTATAGGTCTGGATCTAGTAGGACCCTACACATTGCCATCCCTAATTGTAGCTAATATTTTTAGATAGCTTAGAATTATTTTTAAAGAGTATAAAATTAAAAACAAAATTTTTGTAGTTGGTTTTGATAATTCTTCCAACAATACCGCAACTTTTCCTATTTTAATTTATCTATGCAAACCTTATCTTGGTGGTAATTTTTTTCATCAAAAATGTGCATGTCATGTTTTAAAAGTTATGTGTTAAGGATTAGAAACTCTTCAAGATTTTATTAAACCTATTAAAGAGGCCGTCTATCATTTATTGAAACATCATTCTGCAATGAAAGAATGGGTAAATTTTTGCAAACAAAAAGATAGGCGTGCCATTAGATTTCCTCATGATGTTCTAACACGTTGAAATTTTACTTATAAATTGCTTGCTCAAAGTTATGATTATAGTGATTTATTAGTTACATTTATTCAGTATAATGTTTGTCACATTAATCTGTAACCAATGGAATGCTTGTACAAAAATTTGTGGTTTGTTAAAAGTCGTTAATAATGATACTAACAATTTATCTAATGTTTATTATCCTACATCTAATTTATTTATTATTGAGAGTCTTAATATTGCTAGTGCATTTCCTCATTGTGCATCCGACATAGAATTACCGGACTTCGTTACTGATATGAAATCAAAATAATTAAACTATTATAAGGAGTTTGCAAATATTTATTTGATTGCAATGTGTTTTAAACCACATTGTGGATTAGAAAATTTGTTTGAATATCTAACTATTTATTATCAATGTTTACAAATAGATTATGATGCTACTATGTCTTCTTCTACGATTAAAACATTATTGTCACTTCAAGAAAAACTACTTTTGTTAACAATTTTTAACTGTCAAGAAAAACTGTTTCTTGACAGTTTTCAGTTCTTGATAGTTAAAAACAGTCAAGAAAGACAATTTTTATATATTATATTAGTTTATTATTATATATAATATTATAATATTATAATATTATATTATTATATATATTATATTATTATATATATTATATTAATATATATTATATATTTTGATATATTTCATTTCTCAACCTCCAAACACAATCCAAAAAATAATTTGGATAAGTAAAATTTTAAATTTAATAAATTTACTTTTAAAAAATTTTAACAAATTTTTTTTTTTTTATAATTGTTTATTTATTTTGCACCCACTTGTATCATACTAAAAGACACGTTAATAATTCAATTATCCATATAAATTAGTAATGTGAGTCTTACATTTGTTCATTAAATTGCAAGATGCATGTTGAGAAATATCTCCTATGTAGTGAGAGTCGTCGTATTCCAAATCATGCTTATTACAATTGATGTCACGAGTCTCTTATATGTCATGTTTAGTTAGATGGAATGGAATGGAATGGAATGGAAAGGAAAGGAAAGAAAGTCATTCCATTCGTTTGGTTTGTTAAAATGCAATGGAATGGTGATTCCACCATTTTGGTTGAATGAGCATTTCATCCAAAAACCAATAGAATGGTCTTCCATTTCAAACTAAAATTTATATTCTATAAATACCTTCATATGCCCCAACTCCATTAAAAAAATACCCTCCTTTCCAAAAATAATATATTATTATTATATATTATCATTAATATTATATATAATATATATATAATATATGTAATATATATATTATATTATATATTATCCATAATATATCATGTTATTATGAATGCTTTATAATTAGGAGTATTTTGGTCAAAATACAGTTTTATGTTGTTAACCAAACAAAATAATACTGATTAAAAGACTAATTCTGAAGTTCTAACCAAATAAAAAACTTAGTTTTACTTTCTTTTCCATTCTCATTCTCATTCTGATTATCATTCCACCATGTAACCAAACGTGACAATAGAGTATTGACCAATAACTCGACTATATATATTTTAAAAATATAATTTTATAAAAAGTTTCAATAAATATTTTTTAATATATGTCTGTCGTAGAAATTAGAATTTTGATTAGTTGAATAAATTTAAATTTATCTAACAAGGTTTTTTTTTTAAATTTTTTTTTAAATTTTTTATAATTTCTAACAACTCATATATGTTATATATAAATATTGTTCAATTATTAACACATCTAGTCAAGTGGTTAAGGCTTACAACTTTTGATTTGAGGTCTCAAGTTTGATTCATAATAATGACAATTTAATTGTCATTATTATTAGAAGTGGGTTGCTGGCGGCAGTGGCCTGACGGAGGGCGGTGCCGGTGGCCTGACGGAGGGCGGTGCCTATGGCCGGAATGGAGGCAGGCGGTGCCTATTGTGTATAAATATAAAGAAAATAATAATAATAATAATGTTATTAATTGTCTATAGCATCATTATAAACTGTCAAGGAAACCTTTTTTGACAGTTTATAAACTGTCAAGAACAAGGAAACCTTTCTTAACATTTTAAAAACTGTCAAGGAAACCTTTCTTGACAGTTAAAAACTGTCAAGAAAGGCATTATTTTCTTGTAGTGTGTATGAGTTATACGATAAATATTTTAGAGTTTATGGTCCATCACTGAACATAGATGTTCCATAAACTCAAAATGTATCTCATTCCCCATCATTCTCCGGGTTTATGAGTTTAGGGTATAATTTGTTATCAAAAATACCAAAAATTATAAGGTTCTTCTTCATCAAGCTTAACCACGTATTTCGAACTTGAATCTTATCTAGGTACCTCTTTTGAGTTTATAGAAGACAGTTATGTTAAAAAATTTGATATCCTACATCGGTGGAATGAGCATGAAAGGTACTTTCCAATATTGGCTATTATAGCCAAACAAATTCTTTCAACACCAGTTCTACAATGGCTGTGGTACAAGAGTTTAGCACTGGTGGAAATATTCTGGACGTAAAACGTTTAGTTATGAGTCTAAAAATCAATTCAAATACAAGCTTGTGTCGATGATTGGACCAAGGCGCAAAACAAACAATAAGAAATGGATCAAGATGTACCCTGCAATTTCTTCGATGATAACCAACATACCCCTCCCACCGGAACAAATGATCATTGCAGCGATTAGTTATGGTGTCACCTCACATCACGTCATCACCAAACCTGCAATAAAATATAAGAGAATTACGTGGCATTTGATTCCTTTAAACCCCAAAAGGATACGTAATCAACTTAAATTTGGTAAAAATTAAGTGCAAAGCCAATTTTGCATGTTTTAGCTTTTTTTTTAATTTCTTTTTTTAATTTATCATATATTTATTTTATTTTAATTTCGGGTGACCCAATAAAATGCATTTACAATTTTATATGTCTGAATTTTTATTAAAAAAATAATAATAAATATATGAAAAAAAAAAAAAAAAGGAACCAAACCGGTGAAAACGTCGGAACCAGACCGAAACTGAGGAGCCGAAACCGGTGTCACCTCTACTCATGGATTCACTTTCCTAATTAAATTCAATTACTTTTACCATTACCTCTCTCTTACGTTTTTTTTCTTTCTCTGTTTGACTTTTAAGTTAAATTTTTGAAAAATAATATCTTGTTGTATCGAAGTCTTTTTATTTAAGTTAATATCATTTGTGTCTCTAAATTAAAGAAAAAATAAAAATGAGGAAAGATAAAAGATTAACCATAGTTGCAATGAGTGTAGATGTGAGTTTTAATTGAAATAATGCTGCATTTTTTTTTTTTTTGTCTGTAGATAATATTAATCTATTGAATTTTTTTTTTTCCCCTAAGGATTACAAAGTTGAAGAATGAAAGAACTAGTTTTTGGATCGGTGAAGATATGTGACGAATCCGTATGGGATTAGATGACAACAAATTCGGAACTCAATACTCATTGGGTTTGATATGGGTCAACTATGACTCAAGATATGGAGGACAATGTATATGAATCCTCACTCGTTTATGCTTTCTTTTTTTTTTTTTTTTTTTTTTTTTTAATCTTTTTTTTTCAAGTGATTGAAACGTCAAGATAAATTGTATATCTTTAAAAATAAAATAAAAAAGGAAGATAAATTGTATATGCAATTTATATATTTCTTTCTTTGTTTATTCAATAATATATTTTATTCAACTATGTCTCGAAACGGTGATATGAGATTTTAAAGACCTGTTACAGCCTTGTTGTAGGGATGATAAAAAATAGAGTTTATATAATTATATCATGAGAGAGAAGAGAAAATCATATCAGAGAAAGAGGAAAAAAAAAAAAGTAAGAGAGGAAAATGAAATATTAATTAGATTTAATAAGGAAAGAAAATCTCAATAAAAGAGGAGGGAGGAAATAAAATAAATTAATGATACATAAAAGACAAGGAAAAAAGAAAATAAATTAATTAATTGAATCTAAGCCATCAAAATCTCATAGATCCAATAGTTGAAAACTTGTGTCAAAATTTATATCTCCCAACCCCTCCCGTGTATATATATATAATGATTTTCTAGTAAGGACGTTCCGAAATTATAAGTTAAAGACATTCAACAACAGCCACACATTCATATTGGGTGTGTGTATTTATTAATGTGGGGCTGTGGGACCACTGGTGAATATGTGGCTATAGTTGAACATTCTGAAATTATAAAGTCAGGACAATTCCGATTAGAGAAAAGGAGAGAAAGAGATGAGATAAGAGAAAAGGGGAAGAGATTCTCATCAGCCATTTGTTATTACATTATTTTTATCCAATCCCATTATATACCAATCAAAAGATATGACTATTTTAAGTTATATCTAATGTTACACTAAACATGAGAGACATTATAATCTATCCAATCGAATCTCTTAACAATAATTCAATCATATCTTACATGCCAAACACACCTTTAATGTCTATAGGCTGGATTAGAGAGTATAGTCAAGCCCAAGGATTGAAAAAGAATTTAATGGTATTAAAAGTTGTGATATTTATATCCCTAAAAATTATATATATATTCCTATTTAATATATTTTTAAAAATCCAATAATATACATGCGACATGATGACATTGGCACTTGCACCTTAAATCTCAATAATCTTTTACTATTTATGTATAGAAAAATTCAAAGCCATGGCAATTTGTTACATCAGCACCAAATGGATACAAGGTATTGATTCAAATACTTGTAATCAAAAATTGTCATCGTTTACCACTTGCGACATGATGACACTGTGGCACTTGCGCCATGTTTTCTTTTTCTTAAATCTCAATAATCTTCTATTATTTATTAAGATTATGGTGTTGCTTTATTAATAGTCTGTGGTAACATTTGGAACTGTATAGCAGTATAGAATTTGTATTGTAGTATCCAACAATATTTGATTAAATTTAATTTACAAACGCATGAAAAAACTAACATAAGTGATCAGTTTCTATTTGTTTTTTATTTTATTTTATTTATTTTCCATTATCCAAGAACACTTAGTTCTCACACAGTTTTAAAATTTTGAACTTTTAAGCTCACGTATGCTCTTGATAAATTCATCAAGATCTTTATCCGAGCTTCCTCCGTCAGACACCGCATTCGAGGCCGCGCCACTCAGCTCCTCAGCTTTCATTCTTTCTGGTAGAGTCCCATCAACCGACTCATTCAACAAATGAGCTAACTCGGTTGACTCAGGAATAATCTGAGTCCCCTCGCCAACTCGGATCCCCACTTTCAGTTCTTTAACCAGTATATTGGCGTTGGTGAACTGGTCCGCACTCTGTGGCCACGTCAGCATCACAACACCTGCCGAAATTCCTTCTAAAACCGAGTTCCAACCGCAGTGCGTCAAAAACGCGCCGACCGTTTTGTGTCTCAAAATCGCCACTTGCGGGGCCCACCCTTTGATGATGTAACCCTTGCCGGCCACACGATCTTCGAATCCTTCCGGAAGGACACCCTCATCGCCCGCCACGTGTCCTTTGCTGGATTGACGCACGCACCATACGAAATTGACCCGGGTTTTCTCCAACGCGTCGGCTAGCGCATCCATCTGTTTACTCGTCAGTACCTGACGACTGCCGAAACACACGTACAAAACTGAATTCTCAGGACGCGATTCGAGCCACGTCAGCACCTCGTGAGTTGGCACCGAACTGGACCCACCGCGTGAGGCCATGTCATCAAAAGCCGGCAAAACGGGCCCCACGGCCCAAACACGATTGTGGCCCATATCTTTCTTTAAATGATCGAGATAAACTCGCTCCAACTCAGTGAATGAGTTAAAGACGACTCCCCAACTCGCCTTATCAGCCAACAAGCAGCTCCTGTAAAATTCCCAATTTGGGTGCCCTTGTTCATACATCCTATAAACATGAGAAACCTGGAACCAGGGGTAAACCGGGCAATTGGGAATTTTCGTAAACGAAACCTTGAAATTGTCGTTTTCAGGTTCATCGTTTTTGGGCAGATCGACCCACAACGAAAATGCAACCGACAAAGCAAGTGCACCAGAAGGTGAGAACACGACACGTGGCACGCCGACCTCGGAAGCCAACTGGTGGGTCCACCCGAGAAAGAAATCCGAAAGAATCGCGACTGGCGGTGAAGGGTGGGTTTTGAACCAATCGAGAAGAGCAGGGTAGTGAAGCTCACGCAATCCGTACATGAGAGTAAAAAGCCTGTCTCTCGGGGGATTAAGTGGCGATCCTTGGGCCGGGAGGACTAGGGTCCGGAGACACGATTCCGGGTAGGTTGAGAGTAACGGGTCGAGTAGAGGACGGTTGTTGGGTGTTACTAAAATGGTCACCGTTAAGCCGCGGCTGAGTAGTCGTTGGGTGAGGTCGAGGAGTGGGATTATGTGGCCAGAGGTTGGAAATGGATATACCAGAATATGTGGTCCGGCGGTGGCGGTCATCTTGAAATTTTGATACAATTAGGCGGCGGGTGATTCGTACGAGGGACGGTGTTCTGTTTTGTAAATGAGCACAAATGTTACTCATTTATAGCTTCTTTGAAAAGTTGAAAATTAGAAGGTAGAATTCAGACTCTTTAGCCGATTCATACCAAACGCTACGTCACGCGTTACGCCATGTTTCATAGTTTTTTGACTTTTAAGAGTTAAAAGCAAGTAGATACAAGATGCTTTCTTTAACATTTTAGGAATTTTATTTATATGTGGTTAAAAAAAAAGGAATTTTATTTATATTAATAAAAATTAATTTCTTTTAATTGGAAAAAAAAAAAAATGTGTATTAAGAAAAAATGGGTTAACCATATAAATGTCAGATTATGTTGTAAAAATAGAACTTCTAGGATTATAAAAATATTATAAATAAATTTATAGATTACTTTTTATTGCTTCATTTTTTTTTTTTTTAATTGTTTTGAACAATTTGTTTGTTCTGCAATTCCAAAAGCTCGAAATAACCTAGACCGAGTGAAACAAAATGGTTCTTCTTCAACCTAGTCTGCACAACCACCACAATCTCTGTCTCTCATCGAACCTCTCTTACTCTTCACCTCTCCCCTGCAAAAATCCGTCCTTTACAACTAGTCTTCACTCAGCAGTTGTGAAGTCCCAGAAACTTCCTGTTATAAGATGCTCTATATCTCAAGTATATGATGTGTTTAATTTTGAAAAAGCAGAAAACAGAAGAAGAGCGAGGAGAAGAAAGAATTAGAGAATTTTAAGAAGAGAGAAACAGGGGAGATATTTTGCTTAATTAACCCATAATTTTATTACCAAAGCTATAGAGCTAATTATAAGCTTCTGTTAAGCAATAACAAGAAGCAAATGGACCACTAGGATAGAGAATAGGAATTACAGCTATAACCATTTGTACCACTACTTCAAATAACTAAAAGGAAACATCTGAAAAGAAACTGCTAAACTGCTAAAACAACCACCAAGCATGATCGGACCTGGGAACTAAAATAAAATAAATAAAGGGAAACAGCAAAATGAAGATAAATGACATGAGAATATAATGCAATTGACTTGGCTTCATTATGTACATATCAGTTTACAACTATGGAACTGTGGACTTTGAGAGAAGACCCATGATCAAATGGAAAGTATCTTTCATGGAGAACCCTCTTAAGGTTCTGCTTCTGTGTTGAATGAGTGGGAAAACGGTTCCAAGAAAGTCATAAATTGGGAGCTTTGTAGGGTTGTCAAGGAGTTGAGGAAGTACGTACAGCCGCTACAAGCGAGCTTTGGAGGTTTATGAATGGACGAACAATAGAGGAGAGGGATACAGATTATCTGCTAGTGATGCTGCAATTTAATTAGACCTAGTTGGCAAAGTGTGTGGGGTTATTAGTGCTGAAGAATTTTTCCTAAGGCTACCCGATTCTTTAAAGGACGAGAGAGTATATGGGGCGCTTTTGAATCACTACAAAAAATAATTGCTATTTATGACAATTAAAATCCGTTATGAAAGGGTTTTGATGACGGTTTTGGATGCAAAGGTAAAAAAAAATTTGTCACTATTTGGGTCGGTCTTTGTAAGAATATCACTAGTTTACTAATTCAAGTTTTAAAGACACCTATTTAGGTAACCAGACAAAAATACCATTTTTTGTCAGTTTGTGTCATTTTCAAACATAGGGAGAAAAAAGTTGAGAGAGAGAAAGCATCAGCTACAAGCAATACGCCTGAAAATCTCACGACAAACTCACCGGCGGTGGCGCTACAGTCCTGAAGTCGACAAGAACCTGCGATTGACAGTGGTAAGTTTACATTTTGATTTCGTTTTTGTTTTTGATAAATTTATGTTTGTTGTTGTTTTGATGTGGTTTTGTTGTTAGTTTATGTGTATTTGATTTAGATTATGGTTAGTTTAGGTTTAGATTAGGGTTTGAATTTATAAAAAAGTTATGTAGAAGACGATGAAGATCTGGGTTTACGAGCTTTTTAAAACTTTGTTCGAGCCTTTTGAAACACTCTCCGAGCTTTTAAATTGTAATCCGAGCTTTTTTAAAGGAATATGAATAGGCTTGTGAAATTTGAATCTCTAAGCCTTTTAACATTGTCTCTGAGACTTTTAACACTGTCTCCGAGCCTTTTCATATACTGTTCGAGCCTTTTCAATAGTAATTCGAGCTTTTTTATTTTTATGAATAGGTTGTGAAATTAGAATCTTCGAGACTTTTAACACTGTCTCCAAGTCTTTTCATACATTATTCGAACATTTTCAATAGTAATCTGAACTTTTATATTTTTATGAATAGGTTGTCAAATTAGAATCTCCGAGACTTTTAAAAATGTCTCCAAGCCTTTTCATACAATGTTCGAGCCTTTTAAACAGTAATCCGACATTTTTTATTTTTATGAATAGGTTGCCAAATTAGAATCTCCGAGACTTTTAAAACTGTCTCCGAGCCTTTTCATACACTGTTCGAGCTTTTTTATTTTTATGAATGAGCTGTCAAATTAGAATCTCCGAGACTTTTAACACTTTCTCTGAGCCTTTTCATATACTCTCTGAGCCTTTTCATATATACTATCCGAGCCTTTTAATGAAGTTAAATGTTTTTTTTTTTTTCCTGTGAATATGTAGATGAGAAATCAGCTCAAGGATATACTTAAAACTCTAGTGGAAGAAAGGTACTCTGGAAAAATAACTCGGTATGACCATTTCGATGACCTTAGAGATATTGACAATGCACTTAATAAGGTACCTGAATATCTTGCGGTCGAAAAACGACGTCGGTACACTGAGTCGTGTTTTGGACATTTCCTTCGGATGCATCGTGAGATGAGGTTTTCAGCTAGCATTGTCCATCTATTGCTTATTCGCGAGTTGCATCATGTGGGCTGGAAGATGAGATGAGATGAGATGAGATTTCTGTTAGGTCGTCATTCAGTCCAGTTCACGAAGGTTAAGTTTTGTTTGATCACCAGATTGAAGTTCAGAGTCATTCTCGACACGACGACCTATGATATGGTAGAGAATGACATACACTAGCGGTACTTTGATGGTTGAGATGAGGTCGAGTATGAAGAGCTGAAAGCCGTTCTGCAGATTGGTGTTTTTACTGAGTAGTATTATGCGGTTTAGCTATGCTTATTGTATATGCTCAACTGGATAATGATAGGGTTGGATGAGAGAGAGAAAGTTCCAGTATGGCAGATGAGCCTAGTCGAGGACTTGGTCGTTTTTGATGCGTTCCAGTGGGGTGCACACATGTATAGGCGGTCTATTTTTGGTTTCAAGCATGCGTTGGACGGTCGACGAGAGTGGTTCAAACAACGACAACGAGAAAAGGGCGTTGACATACACACCGAGGAGACTTACAACATATACGGTCTAACTCACGCACTGTTGGTGAGAATTTAGAATTTGAATCCGTACTTTAATTGTAACTGTTTTGGATTCTTATCGTACATGTACATGACTGATGGAATACATATATTGGATTTTTATCGTACTTATATGTTACGCAGATTTTTGCTTTTGAGGTTATCCCCGAGCTTGGCAATAAATGTGGGACCCGCAAGGAGAACGACCCATCCCCCCTAATTCTAAAATGGGATTTGAGTCAGCGACTGAGGTACTTTTTTTTTTCTTTTAATTTCTTTGTATGTAAACTTACAATTACAGCCCTTAAAGTTTATATAATTACTTAATAGACATGATTTAGTAATATTTCAATTATAGCATCCCTAAGAATTGTTGAACGTCGATTGACAAATACAACCCTTCAAGTTTATATAATTACTTAATAGACAGATCTTTGTAATAGTAACACAACAAGGACTATATAGTAATGAATTTTTATTATTATTATTTTAAATTATAAAATGGGACTGTGGATGAAAATATAATTTTTTATATATTTAATGTGTTGAAAAAGAAAATAGAATTATACAGGGGTGGAAATGTAATTTGTGTGAAACTTTATAACTTGTAAATTATACAATGGATGTCTAAATCCAAGCAGTGGTTTCTGGTCAAATAGAAAAATAATTAAATCATCCACATTAGTTTAAGACTTCGTTATATCAATGTAATAACATTTACATGAACTAAAACCTTTATGTATTATATTAACATTTATTATTTTTCAAGGATATTTATATTTGTAAATATAAAACTCCAATACTGATTTAGGCGCATGACTTGCATGTGCTCCAAAACCTAGTAAACATTAAAAATGTATAAAAATCAAATTCCAGCTTTTGGAGGACATACAAACAATAGAGAATGGTAGACTGGTAGGGGCCTAGAGGGAGACAGACCTGATCAACTTTCAAGTACTGTTCTCTTGAGTTCCTATCATGCTTTTTTAGGACATAGATAAGAATATTATCTGAATAATGTAGACATTATAATTCAACTATAAATCAATTCCAAACTTAAATCTTCTTTTTCCTTTGCCAATTTCAAGTTTGCTCAACAATAGAATAGGTATATCCTTAATTATAAAAGAAGAAAAGAACACATACATTGTCAACTTTGCAACTCAAAAAGGAAATATTTTTCAGCATTAAGTTTCTTTTTTGTTTACATACAAGTATGATACTTCTGCTCATGAACTCATCAATACAACACCTATTTTAAAAAAGAAGAACAAGAACTAAGAACTAACCGGTAACAAAATTGGAGAATTTGGTGATATATATTATTGTCACCAAATATCTCTTGATTTCTACGAAAAAAAAAAAACTGGCTTTCACACCATTTCCCTCAATTATTTTTAGGTGGGTGAGATTTAGGGACATGATAATCAGCACTAAAAGCTGTGAAACCACCCATTTTGACCTTCTTAGATGGAGAAGTTGTTCTATTTCTGAGTTTGCATTCTACATTCAAAATTCCTTTTCTTCTATATTGGTGGGCTGCACCGGAAATAATTGCTGAATCTTCCTCTTGAATCATCTCCTTAACCATCATTTTCCGTCCTCCAAGCTTAGTGTTCTCACCTTCAGCCGTGCTTGGAACTCCATCGAGTTTTTCAACCTTCACCAATCTCCCTGCTAATCCCATCTGAGCTGCCACAATTTCTACAAAATTCAACAAAATTTTCTAATATAAGCTTAATGACTAGTACTGAGAAAAATGATTTTTAAAAGAGCTTAACTTATAATACCTCGGTGGGTATGTGCACTGGCGTCTCTTAAATGTAGAAAAACCAACACAAGTAGAAAGCTTACAAGCCTTATGATCATCACCATTTTTTGTCTTCCTTTCTTCTAATTAGGGTATGCTTGTTCAACGACAAGACGACAGAGAGGAATCAAAGAGAAAGAGCAGAGGGTCTTAAAGTTTATAGAGTCCAAACAAACTCAAGTCAAAGCCAACGTACACTTGCTTTTGTTCCTATTTTCATGATAAAATAAGATTAATGGCTTGCTTTTCATGGTCATCGCATGGAATGGAAGATACGGGTGTTAGCGCCTGTCTGCCGCCATGCATCCAACGAGGAGGGGTTTGTCTTGCTTTTTTTTCATTTTCATACAAACAATTGTTTTTTATTTCATACAAACGAGGAGGGGTTTAAAGGAACTAATTTGATACAAATTAGCTCTTGAAGTTGGAAACCAGTGCATAGCTTTTGGGAACCAGTGCTATGCATATCAATGAACGTTCATGGATATGCATATCATTTTCCATTTAAAAATCACCTTTTTACCGCGTATTGTAAGCACTGTCAGTGATTGTCTCGGTCATGGATGTGCATGTGCATAGCATTTTCCAGTTACAAAACAAATCCCTATTATTTCAAGTTGAATCAAAATAATTCATCTAGTACTTTTCCATTATGTTCCGTGTTAGTGAATAAAGGTATTTTTATACTTCTGGATTCAAATAATTTGTAGGGAGTTTTTTATTTTTATTTTAATATTTTTTTTAGAGGAGCATCTTTGTAATTTAATTTGTCGGGATTTGTTTGTAATTTCAGTGGATAATATGATATAGTCAATTTAATTTTTTAAGTATTATATATAAGAATATTATAAGAGTATTTCTCAACAAAATTAATTAAGTTAGCGGTAAATATTAAGATGATGGTTTAAAAGAACTAATTTGATAAAAATTAAAACAAAATGAACTATTTTGTTCTTAAAAGAAACAATAAGGACTTAATTACCTAATTCTCTAAGTGCTTGTTTGGTTGAACTTTTTATAACTCAAAATGTCTATTAACGTCTATTTGAGTTTTTTAGAATTGTTTGGTTGGGTTTTTGAGATTGTATATTTTAAATTAAGTAGAGGCTAATAGAGTTTAAACCTTTACTAGATAAAAGCTCATAGGGAGGCGTTTCTCCAAGTAGATTTTTATTTTTTTTATTTTTTTTTATTTTTATATATATATAACAAGTCTATCAACCAAACAATTATAAATTATTATTATTTTTTTCAAAAACTCTATTTCTAAGAGGTTTACCAATAGAGGTTTTTCAAAAACCCAACTAAATAAGCTCTAAAATCCTTTGATAAAATTAATAATTCTTCAAAATACATGGATGATTATAATATTTTTCCTTTAGGAAGTTAAGTGCTACTAAATGTTAAAATTGAGTAAAAGTATATATTAAAGAGATAACTGTCCTTCAACTTCTACCTCGAACCTAATGATTGAGTCTAGGTGGTTGGTTGGTCATCACTCTAAGGTTTGTTTTTGGATGGATAACTAGTTGGGAGATTCGTTGATTAACCTGGTTGAGGATAGGTCTTCTTTACAACCTCCGCTGGATTCTGTTGTGGGTGATATTTACTCAGATGCTATGGGTTGAGATATTCCTGCTGCTTTTCAAGCTTCTCACCCCGATGTTGCTTCTAAGATTGAGATGGTGGTGGTAAGCCCTGATCTAGACTTGTTTGTTTGGACCTGTTCCTTGGATGGTGTTGTTTCTTATAAATCTGCTTATAATTCTCTTTTTGAGGTTAGGAGTTCTGTTTTTTAGGGTAAGCAGATTTCGGCGTCTATTATTCCTCATTCTCACTCTGTCTTCATCTGGTGCTTGTTTTATGGTAAGATTCCTACGGACATTGCGTTACGTGTCAGAGGTTATATTTCTCCATCTTGTTGTCAGTTTTGCTATGCTGTAAAGGAAGACTTAAGACATCTGTTTCTTGACTGTCCTTTTGTTCGTAGGTTGTGAGATGCTGTTTCCTCTACTTTTTGCCATAAGCTTAAGTTGGATGACACATGTTTAGACCTTTGGCAAGAGGCAATGAGGGTTGTCTTTTGCACTTAACTAAAAGCTCTATAGCTGGTTTCTATTATCACGGTTTTCTGGGTGGTGTGGTTCCTCCGGAATCAAGCTACCTTTGAGGCTGGCAAGCCTGTTTTTACCAATGCTCTTTTCTTGATTTGGCGTTCCGTTCGCTAGACAAACTCCCTTTAGTCCGACATTATAAAGAACTCAGTGGATTTCAGATTCTTCAACGACTTAATGTCTCTGGTCGTCCTCCTATGACTCATCGCATTTTAGAGGGTAATTGGCGTCCTCCCCCGCTAGACTGTCTTAAGGTTAACACGGTCGGGGTTACTTTTGGTAGTCCTGGTCTTGCTGGTTGTGTAGGGGTTTTTCACACATGCAGGGGTTTCGTTAAAGGTTGTTTTGCCATTCTTCTTGGTGTCTGCTTTGTTTTTGAGGCTGAATTGGCTGCTACTGTACATTCTATTGATTATGCTTGGACTTTTTGTTGGCGTCGGTTATGGTTGGAGAGTGATTCGACTTTTGTAGTGGATATCCTTCGTTCTAGGACTCGTAAAGTTCTTTGGCGTTGGCGCCCCGCTTGAGATCGATTTTTGAGCTTAATCTCTCAAATGGACTTCGTTGTCACTTATATTTATCGGGAAGGTTACCAAGTTGCGGATAGTTTAGCATCCAGGAGCCCTAGTATCATATCTTCTATATGGTGGTGGACTGCTCCGAATTTTTACAACCTTTTTATTTTCAATGATTTTTGTAGCTGACCTTCTTTTAAGTTCTGTTGATCTGTTTTCTTTTTTTGGCTTCTGTTCTCTTTTTTTTTTTTTTTTTTTTTTTTTTTTAATAAAATGTTGGGATGGAGTTATTCCAATTCCCAACAACCTTTTCAATATATATATATATATATATATATATGTTCTCAATAGTAAACCATAATCAAGAAATCCTTAACGTAATTTTATCTTATATATTAATATTAATCCTCTATAAATTAATACCCTTGAGACCATGAAAATTTATTAATTAATCAAGATATTATTTAATCGATAAATGAATAATTTATTAATTTATACATTAATTAATAAAAATTAATTTATCAATATATTCTTTACAAAGAAGATGAAGTTGAAAATGATAGTTCTGTACTGAAGTATGTCTCGTGCAAAGATGCACTCAAAACAACAATCACATTGTATAATTTTCTCTTGCAATATGAGAACACTACACCAAAGCTTCTTAATTTACTATGAAAAGTTAGAGGTGAGGTCCAAGGAGATATCAATTTCAAGAGGAAACAAGTAACATTAGAGTCATATTTTACAAAGGCCTCATAATTGAGTCATGTATATATTTAATTTTGTTGTATAAGGAGATTATTAATTTATATATCGAGTGGGACCTATGTATTTTTTTGCAAATGCATTATCTTATAAATTTAATGAATTATTAATTTACCACATTGGTCTCAAATCTGGACCGGTAAAAAATATTATTTAATTGAGAATATTAATTTATCAAGATTACTCCGTATATCTATTTTACATTGACTACTTACAAATAGTAAAAAGTGATTTACAGCTGCCAGCTGTGAGATGGACTTTGGCACAGTTTCTTAAGGTAGTGGAGACTGGAGGCTACCCTTACATAAAAATATCAGATTATTAATTGATTAATTAACAGGGTTGCTAAGTATGAAGATATAGCTTCTTTTTTTTACTTAAATAAATTGGTAGCTCTTGAGGTTTGACTGGTTACAACAAGTTGTACATGCATGGGAAGTTGGGAACCAGTGCTAGCTCTTGAAGTCTGGTTGTGAAGAAATTTATATAAAACATTAGCTTTGCAAGCTAGGGTTTATAACTATATTAGAGCACCCCACATGCTCTCTAGTGAAGTAGAGAGACATATATAGTAGCTCACTTTATAAATTGCATGTGATTTATATTTATATCTTTGGCACTTTGACCCCCTTTAAAATATCAGAATTTAATAATAATTTATTTTTTCAATATGAAAATTGTAGGGTAATTATAATAATATAATTATAAAAACAGTTTGCAAAACTTGGTTTATATTTATAAACTGGTCAGAATATTAAAATGAAAAAGGGAAATTTGTGATTGGAAAGTGTAGATACCAAGAGATCAAATTAAGAAAACAGTTTGGCGCATTGAATAACTAACTATTAATTAATTTTGTGGTTAAGCCATTAAAGTTAACGACTTTTAGAAAACGAGGGTGTGTGTGTGTAGTGCTCTCCAACTTGATTATCGATCAAAGTGAACACTGCCTGGAGAATGGTGTAGTGTGTCGTCAACCCAAAACTCTCTCTTCTTTATTATTTTTTTTTCTACCATATTGACGGTGATCAAAATCAGTTGAAGAATTAATGCTGAATTCGTATGAAATTTAAAACGTTTTCACATTTCTTTTACCTTGGAAGTTGGAAACTGGTTTAATCGAAGAAGACCACTTGCATAATAATCAATAGCTTTAACAACTATATAAAATGTGTTAAAGATTTGTTAGTACCATTAGTACTATTTTTTTTCCTCGTCAAAAACCGAAGAGTAAATATGAAATAGTTAGTACTGTTAGGACTATGGATTCGTTTGACGCACCGTATTTGATTGTATTAGATTATATTGAATTATATTTTATTGTATTGGACTTTATTATCATTAATACAAACATGTGTTAGGTGATGTACCGTATTATATCGTATTAGGTTATACCTATATGATTTTATTATATTTTATTATATTATAAAAATATAATAATACTTAATAATTAATTTTAAATATCCTTACCATGAATAAATCAATAAATATTTTTATATAAAAAATTAATAAATATTTATTATAAGAGAAAAAAAATTTTAAATAAAATTTTCCTATGTATTTTGAAATTATAAAAATAAAATAAAAATACTAAAAACATAACACATATTTTATCAATATTCCATATTTATTGAAAAAAAAAAAGGAAAAAAAAAGTGTTTTCCAAATACTATACAACCTAATACCACAAAATATAATGTATTAGTTAATATGATGTTTGTTGTATTAGGCAATTAAAATATACTAAAATAATACAATACCGTGTTTACGTAAAACACTCTATTGTATTATTTTAGTACATTTTAATTGTCTAATATAATACCATACGGCCAAACAAACGAGGCCATAAAGTAATAAGTTCGGTGGATAATTTTTGTTACATACACATTTAAAAAAAAATTTATCGATAAAATTTCCATAAAAATGTTTAATATTATTTGTTTAAGTATTGAATATAGCTTTTGTCAAAAAAGAATATATATATATATATATTGAATATAGTTATCCCGGTGGTATAGCTCAGTTGGTAGATTGACGAACTTGGGCTTAGGCAAACAAACTCATAAGTCAGCGGCTTGAATTCTACCAATAGCTAAAATGCTTCAAAAAAATACTTAGCCTAGATAGGTGAATAGATAAATACTTTTTAAAACTAAAGTATTGAATATAGCTTGACGAGATAGAATTGGTCCGGTATATACCTCTGACACCTGAACTACATAGTTGTGGGCGGACATACCCATTATTTATTATTTATTTATTTTTTGCTAGAGTAGACTCAAACAAAACCATATATAAAAGGTGCAGGAGGCATGCCATATCAAAAGTTTTAAAAATTATAAACCCCAAATTTTTATATTTTTATATTTATGGCTTCGCCAATATATATATTGGGGTAGCCCCACCTCGGCGGCTCTGCCCCAGGCCACCTCAAATTTTTTAAAAAGAAATTGATTTTGTTTATATATAAAAATATAAAAATATATATATATATATATATATATATAAATTTTAAAGTCAGTACCCCTCATTATATTACTATCAACACTTTTTAACGAAAGTTATTGGATTTAAATGCTTTGACTTGGCTGCATGCATTTGTCGGCTAAGTCAAAACATCTTTTAAATCAAATGACTTTCGTTAAAAGGTGCTGATAGTAATACAATGAGGGGGTGCTGACTTGAAAATTACTGTATATATATATATATATATAAATGTTCAAGTCAGTGCGCATTAACATAACTTCATCAGTGTGTTGGATGTGGATCATTAGATTTACATGCTTTGACTCAAAGTATATGCACTTGTCAAAACTTCTCCATAATTAGTGGTCCACATGCATTGGTTTTGATGTAGTTACATCAGTACGTACTGATGTGAACGAGACTGTATATATATATATATATATATATATATATATAAGGAAATACCCCTTTTTAACCAAAAAATTGAGGGCTTTATTGTTTTAGATAGAATTAGTAAGTTGACTGTTTTTGTCAAACAATCCACTGTAGAGACCGAATTGCCCCTCATTTTCCCATTTTTCATTATTTTCTTTACTTTTCTCTTTTTGTCTGAATTTACCTCTTCTGTCTCCTTTGATCTCTCCTTTGATTAGAAACATTTTTTTTCTTCGTTCTCTCTCTTCCTTCTTTATCTCTCTTTAATCTCTTTGTTCTCTCTCTCTCTCTTCAATATCTTCTAGAAACGTTCTCTCTCTTCCTTCTTTTTCTCTCTTCAATCTCTACAATTTATTTTTGTTTGAAAATTGTTTTGCCTTGAAATTTTATCTGTCAGAAACCCATTTATTTTTGAAACCATTGTTGATGGAACACAATATCTCTGTAACAACACCATTGTTCAAACCCATAAATTTTTTTCTTTAATGAACATGAAACCATATACACGAAAGCCATATAGGCGTCTTTAATCTGTTCAGATTTTGCTTTGTTTGTCACGAATACGACATCATTTTCCACGGATTTGGGTTTGTATTTGATGATGAATCGAGATGATTCAGGTCCTTCCTGTCAATGTATGTATCTGAAACCCTAATTTTTTTTTTGTTTCGATTGCAGATTTATTGATGGATTTAGGTTGAAGAAGATGGTTCGCATTGGTGTATTTATTTGATTATGTGTGGTATGTTTAATTGGTTTGGCCTGGTGTGTTTAATTTAGTTTGCTCTGGTGTGTTTAATTGGTTTGTCCTGGTGTATTTAATTTAGTTTGCCCTGGTGTATTTAATTTGGTTTGTCACGTTGTATTTAATTTAGTTTACCCTGATGTGTTTAATTTAGTTTGTCCAGGTGTGTTTAACTGGTTTGCCTTGATGTGTTTAATTTAGTTTGTCTTGATGTGTTTAATTGGTTTGCCATGGTGTGTTTGATTTGGTTACAATGTGCAAATGTTTTAATAAATTGAAATCTAAATGTGAGATTTTGATTGGTTGAAATGCATGAATGAACACAACAAAATTGGTAACAACTTTTGGTGGCAAATGGGTGGAGAACTTTTAAGGATGGTGTGAATGATGAGTTTGCACATTATCATGGAATGTGTTCGGATCCAACAGATGGTGGTCGTACCAGGTCCATTCCATTGGTTTTTGGTGGTCCAAGTCAAAATACATTGGAAGATGAAGGCATTAATGTTGGCGATAGGTCTGGATCTGAAGATGAACTGTAGATAACATAATTGTGTTTGTGTTATTAAGGATTATGTTGAAATTGTTATGGATTTAGTTGTATTTCAAGAACTGTGTTGAAATTATGTTGAAATTTTATTTCATGAACTTTTAGTAAGGATTTTCCATTTTGTTGAAAACACTTGTGATGAAATTGTGATGAAACGGATGTTGATTATTTATTGATGGCACAGGTTATTTCATGAAATTGTTGAATCCACTTGTGATGAGATTGTAATGGGATTTTTATTAGTATAACATGATTTTTTGTGTACTTTCGAATAGGGGTTAAAACTTTATATTTATTTTTGTTGTTGAACTTTAGATTTATTTTTGTTTCGGAATTGTAATATTGATCGATTAAACACATTGAGACTCATCAATTAAACACACTATAACTCGTCAATTAAACACGTCTATTTTGTATTAAACACAATGTTTAAAAATTGGTTATCCTGGTGTGTTAAATTGGGTTGCCATGATGTGTTTAATTATTGATCAATTAAACACACCGGTACTAAACAATTAAACACATGTGTTTTGTAATAAACACACATGTTTAATTGAGTTGTCCTTGTGTGTTTAATTGGTTTGTCCTAGTGTTTAAATGCCATTTTTTTAAACAAACGATACTCACGAAAAATGAACAAGAAAACACTGAGAAAGGGCACACAAAAATGACAAACACACAAAAAAAAAAAAAAAAAGGAACATATTTTGATTACACCAGTACGACGAAAAGAAGATTACAAGATGACTCAGATCCAAAAATTAGCAAAAATGTTTGAAACAAAATCGACAATGTTATTTGTATCTATACATGTTGCACAAATGGTATCTAAAGCAATATTTGTATTTGAAAAATCCTAAACCTAACATGCTACCGCCGCTCGCCGCTTTTGTTGAATCCTTAACCAACATATCTCTTTGACCCAATTTTGTTGAAGAAAATCTGCATGAATAAGAAAAGGTAATAATAAGAAAAGGTAATAAAAATCAACAATTGAAATGACATAGGAATTGAAAACATAAATCCCACTATTGCACTAGAGCAAAGAGACCGTTAATGGATCCAAAAGGTATCAAGCTCAGCTCAGATTTGATTGGATCAGAAGCAAACAACACAAATCAGTAATCAGACTATTTAGTAACAACATTCAAGGCAACAAAAACAAAAATTGTTTTAAAAAATCCTCCAACATGAATTACACTATAATTTCATACTCAAATTTTAAACCCAAACCGAATATCATCATTATCAACCCAAACTGAAGCTAAACCCAAACCCAGATATTAGAAAAAAAAAATCACCATAAAAATTCCATAAACCAGATTCACAAACAATCATCACCACCACCGAACCACCAGAATCTCACACGAGATTCAGAAAAACCTCCAACACAATTCATACACAATGGAAACAAAATCCAAACTAATATGGTTCTACCTGTGATGACATATCAAACAAAATGAGCAAACACCAAGCTTCAGATTTGATTCAATATTAATTTAAAAAATTGTATCAAATGTCTAGGCTCCAAAACATGTATATTTACAACATCCAATTTCAACAATCTAACGATTCATTCAAAGCATCACAATCAGCAATAACATGAGTCATGAGCTACCAAAACAAGTCATTTTCCAAAGCAATAGACATCTAACAAAATGATTTTCCTACCAATAACAAACAAACAATCAAGCATCAACATATCCATTTTATAAAATCATTATAAACGCTTTCGAAAGGGTCTGTTTCCTAAAGATCATAGTCCCGATTCAATTCAAAATCATTAATCCCAAAAATCAGAAGCTAATATTGAAGAAAAGAAAATTAAAATACGAAGAAATTCGACAACAATTATATTCAATATTTTGTTGTTTTGATTGCAAGCAGAACTTCCAATCGTTTGCGATTTAGTTACCTTCAAATAGATTTTCTTTTCTTTCTTACAATTTGTTATGTTTTGCTAACTTCTTAATGCAACACAGTGCTTCTTGTCACACCGCCTGCTAGGTCTCGTCGGGTCGAGGTCGGGGTCTCGCAAATGCCCTTGCTGGGTCACACCGCACACACCGCTGGTCTATCGCCTCTCGTCATGCCCCAAGCACCACCGGTCGACTGCCACCCTTCACGCCGTCGGTCAATTGCCTCTTGCCACACCGCTGGTCATCTCTCTCTCTTGGTCGAGTCTCTCACTTGGTCGATTGTCTTTGAATTCAAATTCTAGGGTTTCTCTCTTCGCCCTCTTCTTTCACGGAGACAATTGCTTTCCTTTTTAGAATTTGCCTTTTCTTTTGTTTTATTTCTTTTATTTTATACATTCCTTTTTGTTTTTAATATTCTTTTTGAATGAAGGGTATTTTTGTTTGAAAAGTGGATTATTTGATGGAAACAATCAAAATGCTAATTCAGGCCCTAATTTTTTTATTACTCTTAAATTTTACCCCATATATATATATATATATATATAGAAAAGGGCGGACCTTAAATTTTTAAAAATAAAATTATATTGTTTATACTACCTCTGCCCCTCCTTAAATTTTCAAGAAAAAATTTATTTTATTTATACTTATAGATATATATATATATATTAACATATATTGTATAATATTTACCAATAGCATAGCTGGGTGTGTATTCTATTTTGCCACGTGATGACGGGTTTAAATCCCACCATAAACATTTTTAAGCAGATAACTATATATATCTTTTTAAATTCAATTTTATCCTGTAATTTTAATGTTTTTTTTTTTTATGTTTTTATTTTATTTTTTATTTTACCATCATTTTCAATTTCTTTATCAAATTTTCATCTTCAAACAAAACAATTCACTTTCTTTTTTCTGTCATTGTCAATTTATTAACTACACTCAAATTCTCAATTTGTAGTTACTTAATTCAAATTTTTATTTTTTATTAAATTATCTTTTATAATTTTAAACTTTTATTATTTCTAATAGTTTTAGTTTGGTATACCTAAGTACCTAAAACATTCAATCAATAAACCCTAAAATCTCAAATTTTAATTTATTGTATTAAAATAGTCAATTCATTATTATGACTCATTTTATTTTATCTTTAAAAATTTTCTTTCTTATATAATTTTAATTTATTTGGAATCAATAATTTACCAAAAAAAGTAGAAGAATAAAAAATTCAAAACATGTCTAGTAATATTTATTAATCAATTATATTTGTATAAATTTAAAGTGAATTCAATGTAAATAAAAAAAAATTCATTATAAATTAGAATCAATATTGTCATTTTTTATTATTTATTTTGTTTTTCTTGTTATTATTTATTTTCAATATTGTGCTTCTTGTTTTTATTTCTTTTTTTAATGTAAGAATATTTAGTTTATCTTGAGTAAGAGTTTTATTTGTTTTGTTTTATCTAAACTTTATTACTCTATAAATTTTTCTTTATATAAAAAAAAAACCTCATTTTACCGTGATCTTAATTTTTCAGTATTTTTTTTTAAATAATTGTTATTTTGTTCAAGTTCCCCACCTAGTTAAAATTCATGGGTCCGCCAATATATATATATTACAACATTGTTTTTATACCATTGAGATGAAGATGACAAACTTGAACCCCGTCCCCAAACCTAGAGAACTTGATTCATTCCCACCTGATACCGTCCCCGACTTAGAGAACTTGATCTATTCCCACCTGATAATTGATTTTTTTCCCCAAATATAAAAGCTAGTTTTTCTTGACTTTGAAATATGATTGTTTGACATTGTAACATAAAATTATCAAACATTTTGGTTGAAATAATACTTTATAAATTATAATATAACACTAGAAATAATAAATTGCAGTTAGAAAATAAATTCATAAAATATAACAAAACACTAACTTAAAACAAACCCAAAACTCTGAATTAAAGAACCAAATGTGAATATATATATATATATATTTTATATATTTAATTTTATAAGTGAGAATCATGAAGGATGAAGATAATTATAAATTTGAAAGAGGGAGAATTAGGATTTGAGACATGAGAGAGAAAGAGAGAGGGGGAGATGGGGAGAGTGAAATATACAAATACGGTTAAATATTCTAAAATTAACCGCCCGGGGGGGGGGGGGTGGGCTCTTTCAATCCCTTAGGAACAAATAGAAGTGTGTCCCTCTAAATAACTTGTATCATAACACCTAATAGATATGGAAGCACACATAAACTATTGTAAAGCATATTCAACTTAAGCATATCAATAAAGTCTATAATTTGCAAGTGAAGAAACCAAACTAAAACTAAAAACAACTAACACCTGTATTAATATTAATGTTAAATATATTCAAATGAATGAATGACAATATACAAATAAGTCACTTTACAAAGATAAATGATATTTACAACTTTGATCAAAAGAATGTTTGCATTCTAATCTTTACAAAGAATCTTGATCACAAATACAAATATAAATAGATAAAAATAGAGACATGTGACACATCATTTTTACGTGGTAAAACCTCCGAAGAGGAAACATCCATGGGTTGAATTCACAACTACTAGCAAACCGTATTCAACTATGTCGAATAAAAGTATACCCTCAAACTAATCCACATGATACACTCTCTAAGATATCCCTTCTACTCTACCCTTGGGCCAAGTGAAACACTTTGCCTACTTCTTATCCGAGATGTTACTCTCACATCTTTAGAAAGCAACTTTCAATCTGAGCCGCTACTCTAATGCCTCTACAAAGATTTCATGCATGACTATTTGGATCGTACCGATCTTAGCCAAGACTTCTTGCACACCTCTTGTCAAAACTTCCACTCTTAACTATCCGAAATGCTACTCTCACGCTTCTAGTTAAGACTTCATGCCTTTTGCAAGGACTTTCTAATCATGATCAATGAATGCAAATGCAAACATGTGCAATATAGAATATGAGATCAACATATCCTATGGAAACTGGACATAGTCATGAAAGTTCACATATCAAAGTTGTGTAGTTATTATTCATGAACAAAAACCTAGAACATGTGAATCACCAAAACACACATTACTCCTAGATTTATCCATGCAACTAAAGCTTGAAATAAAGCATATACATTAAGCACATATCCAAGACTTTAGTACTACAACAAAAATGCTAGAATCACAAGATATGATCAATCAAATCTCTAGCAATTATTTAGAGCACATATTCACAAAATAATCAATTAAATCATAATAGGCTCTAGATATAAAATCAAATGTGCTAATCTTAGATATATTCAACTAAAGCACAAATAGCCATAGGTTATAGGCTAGTTACAATACAACACACAAACATGTGAAATCTTAGATTTAAGAAAACCTAGATCACATTCAAGTCTCTAATTAATTGAAGCTCTATCTCTTATCAACCTTTGTTCAAGTCACATACACTAAAATAGGAAGAAGACAAGAAGTAATTGAACATTTGAAAGTGCAAATCACAAAAGATAATCAAATACCTTGTTAACTCGAGTGCAGTCATGAAATTGGTGTAAAACCACAAACATACTTGAACAAAAGACTTCAAGGTTGCTTGGAGATGATAGAGGACTTCAAGACGAAAAATCTCCAACTCGAATCACTCAATTTCGAGTTGAAATGAATGAGATATGGTGATTTGAAGTTGAGAGAAATTTCAGAAATTTTTTTGCACTTTTCTTCTTAGATTTGAAAATGACAGGGAAAGGGAATTTAAAGGAGGGAAGTGATGTGGAGAGAAAGGGACCCATGAATAGAGGGATGTGGCATGCCACTTTATCCCTGTCGAGGCGCGTGGCCACCACGAGGTAGAGGGCATCCCTTCATGTGGTGGCCACGTGCCTCTATTGGGAAGGGGTGCAAATGGCCCTTTGCCATCTCCTCTTCCCTTCGCGCACCTCTCGTGTTCTTCGTTCGTTCTCCAACTTCCGAACTCTAAATTTGAATCTATTTTTGGATTACGAACCATAACCTTCTTATGTGCATGGAAGACTATGAAACTTTGACCAAAAACTTGGAACTCGACTTGATACACAAAGACAAACACCATGCACGTTAAACACACAGAAAGTTTCGTAACTTCCAACTCAGAACTCGAAAACTTATGAATAAGTAACCAAAACATTCGAAACTCAATGTTTAACAATATTAGAACATATTCAACACAAACAAACAAACACAATAACACACAAGTATGTTATATCCTAGAGATAGTCCTAGAACATGCATTTTTACAATGTTTGTCAATTTAAATCTAATGCATGTGCATACAATAACATGTGTGTGAATGTGCTATAGCAATTGAGCACAACGATGCAGGGAAACATATGGATTCAATGTGTGTGTGTGCCTAAGCGCCTTAGCAAGAGGATTGAGGTCTAAATATACCTTTGATATGCAACAATGCTTACTCCTCTTAAAGGCTTCACTTTGCTTGATGAATTGTCAATATTTTTTGAAGCTTGATTAACCGTAAACGTAGACAACTAATCAATATGGAGGAAATGTTATTTTGATATATAATTATTCCAACATGACTCAAAAACCTAACAACCTCCCCCTTTGGCAAATTCTATGTCAAAACACCTATACAAATATCTAAAGATATAAAATGAAGATTGGTCACAAAAACTCACCCTCACATTACAATGAGTTGATTCTCTTGATACATCTAGAATAATCTTCAACAAGTCTTGAACTTCTTCTTTTGAGCTTCTCTTGATATCACCTAAAATAATCTTGAAGAGTAAGAATATATAAAAGAATATATGGCAATACTTGACAAGAATATGGCAATTAAGTTCAAATGGATACACGTATTCTCCCCCTAAATACATGAATATTCATTAAAAATATCCCAACCAAGTTATTACATGCCATACAAAGTTCAATATTTAGACAAATACAAAAAAGAAGATTGGCAATACAATATCGTATTTTTTCCCTCTTTTTGACGTAAAATGAAGCCAAATGGAAAAGAAAAGATACCTTGAGATCACTTAAGCTTTGTTAGCCACTTGTGCCATTAAAAACCGTTGAACGATTTGTTGATCTCACATAATGTTTGTGAAATACCTACAAGGTTATACTAAACAACCTAAGAGGGGGGGGGGGGGGGTGAATAGGTTGACACTCCAATTTTAAAACTCTTTCGAGAGTTTTGTCAAAACCTTGGTAAACATATAAATTAACCTTTAACATGATTGTTATGAGAAAACAATTAACACATGTATGCTCAATTCACCACTCTTAGTCTACAAAACATATAGCAAGAGACAACGTATTTTATATATAAGTATGTTCAATGCAAAACAAATTTCACAAGTTGTACTTTGAAAATTACAATGTAAATTCACTAAGTAGAACTTTACAACTTGATATAAAATATCAAAAGATACAATGTTCAAGCACTTACAAAGATAAATAGACAAATGTTGATTCAACCAATAATGTGTGCATTTCTTTCTCTACAAAAATCTTGTTTACAAGGATGTGAAGAAATGAAGATCCTAAACAAGATATATTGATCATACATACAAATATAGATAGATAGAGATAAAGACATTTGACACATTGATTTTTATGTGGTAAAACCTCCGAAGAGGAAACATCCATGGGTTGAATCCACAACCACCAACAAACCGTAATCCACTATGACGAATAAAAGATACACACTCAAAGAAGTGACCAATCCCATGATACGCTCTCTATGCTATCAACTTCTACTCTACCCTCGAGCCTAGTGAATCACTTTGCTTACTCCTTATCTGAGATGTGACTCACACACCTCTAGGAAGCAACTTCCTATCCAAGACGCTCATGTCTCTATGAAGACTTCTTTCTTGTCTATTCGGATCCTCCCGATCCTAGACAAGACTTCTTGTTTAGCTATCCGGATCAAAAAGATCCTAGTTAAGCTTCCCTAACTTAACCATCAAGAGCATCACACTCCTAGCCAAGACTTCCACCTTTTGTGAGGCAAATGATTTAAATGATGCAAATGATGCAAACACATGCAACATAGAATATATGATTAATACATCCTATGGAAGCTAGAAATAATCAATGAGCACAAAATGTATGTTTTTCTAGTTTATGATCCAAAATATGACACGACACAAAATGATGCATGAGCATATGAAATGTATGGATTAGGTACACTCTATGAAGATCTAGACATAGGCAATAATGTTCACACAACAAAGTAGTCTAGATCTTAAACATACACAAAAATCTAGAGCATGCAAAACTCTAAAAACATGCGAAATCCTTGATTCTTTTCATGTTACTAAAGCTTGAAAACAAAGAATGTTCATTAAGCATATGTTCAAAACTTTAGAACAGAAAACAAAAATGCTAAAATCACAAGATATGATCAATGAATATTCTAGCAAGTATTTAGAGCAACTATACATATATATAATAACCATCAATTAAATCCTAGTTAGCTCTAAATACAAAATCAAATGTGCTAATCCTTGTAAGGATTCCCATATTTTGATTGGCTTATTTCATGGACAAACCACATATTGGGGTTTGAATGTAAGGGTAGTTTAGGTGATTGAGATTCAAGCTCAAAGTCCCTTTCAAGACCTCAAAAGATCAAGCACTTCAAAGGTAAATTTCTAAGTGCTTACTTGCTTTGAAGAGATAGTTGCACACAGCCACAACCCATGCATATGTCTTTTGTTGTATGTTGTGCGTGTTTATATTGTGTGCATTAATGTGCATTAATCTTTCTTCTTGCATGTGTAATTGTTTGCATCTTGCTAGTTTTATGCCATAACATGTTAGGCATTAGGATGCATTCACTTCACTCACACAATTGCACCCATGGCATGATCTTGTGTGAGAAGCTGCATGAGAAGGCATTGACCTTCTCTACCGCGGTTGCAGGGCCACGGTTGGATAACTGGAGCATGCTAGCGACAGAGATATCCCTTTTCTGCCGCGGTTGGATCAGCCGCGGTTGGATCAACCGTGGTACACAGGCGACAGAGATACATTCTCTGTGCCGCAGTTGACCCAACCTCGGCAATCGACGACCGTGGTAGTCCGTCTTGCGCGAAAGTCCAAAATGCTGCAGTTTTGTTAGGAGCCTATAAATATCCCACTTTCATTTTAGGTCGGCCCCAAGAGTTCCAAAAGCATATTTTTCTCTTAGAACACTTTTTAAGAGCCAAAAATCCTCAAGAACTCACCTTTAATCACTCAAAGCTTTTCCTTTTTGCATCAAACTTCATATTGCATCATTTATGCTCACATAGAGCGCATCCATGCATGGTTTTGCATCATCACATCTTGCTTGGTAAGAATCTCACTAACTTCATCTAATTTTAGTGTCTTTCTTAGCAAGTCTTCTCTTTATTCACTTGTATGTTTTTTGAACACATGCTAGATACAAGATAGAGAATGTTTGTGATGAAATGATTGAGTGTTGTATTGTGATAGCTTTCTAGGTTGTGTTTAATCTTGACTGCTAAGCTATTTGACATGTCATTTAGCTATTGATATTTAGGATTGCTTTTATTGCATATTCATCATCCTAGATAAGTATCTAAGGTTTCCTAGCCTTGTTTGCTCATTGAATATCATTATATATTCACTTAGGCCATTTTATCTCTTCATTGAAAAGTAAGTCTTGTGTGTAGCTTCTGGGAATAGGTTGCTTAGATCGCAAGCAATTGAACTATGTCCACTTATACCGGGATTAGGTAGGTGTGTGATTACTTCTGAGATTAGGTTGTAATCTTTATCACATTTAGTGGATTCGAGGTTTGTGTGTGGCTCACATAACAGCCTGTGGTTTTTCCCGTGAGGGTTTCCACGTAAATATCTTGTGTTCTTTACAATTCCGCACTTTACACACTTGATATATTATTGTGACTAGCTAGGGGTATTTTTGTCTTTTTGACCTTTAACGAAAATTGGGTAAACTCGGATAAAATCTATTCACCCCCTCTAGATTAATATTAGGCACACCTTTATTTGTTTCAATTGGTATCGGAGCGGGTTCCTAGATATATTTAGGTGATCCTTGCTCATTTTCGTGTGTTTTGTATTTGTTTGTTGTTTTGCTCATACATACATTTTGGATACATTTCATTTCATTCATTAAACACAATGAGTGGAAACAGTGGGAACAATGAGGGAGCTTCTAGCACGAGACCTCCTCTCCTCACTGGTTTGAACTATTCCTAATGGAAAGGGAAGATGGAATCCTACATATGTCAAATTCATGATCGTGCATGGATGGCGGTTGAAGATGGATATGATCTACCCATGATGACTCCTATGGGTGGAGGAGAGGATGTGATCAAGCCTAAAGCGCAGTGGAACACGCAAGAGTTTGAGGCATCAAAATGGAATAGAGAGGCGATGCATGCCATCCTATGTGCAATGGACGAAAATCAATATAAATTGATTCAAAACACTAGGATTGCTAAGGAGGCATGGGACATCCTAGAGGTTGCACATGAGAGAACCGAAGTTGTAAAGGACTTTAAGCTTCAAGTCCTCCAAGCGCAATTTGAGATGCTTAGGATTGAGGAGGATAAACACTTCAATGACTTCGAGATCAAATTGATGGATATTGTCAATTAAAGCCATCAACTTGGTGACCCGTATTCGGATAGGAGAATCAAGCAGAAAATATGAGATCTCTCCCCGATAGGTTTGAATCCAAGGTTACGGCTTTAGAAGAAAATAGTGGATATAAGGATATGAAGCTGAGCGAGATAATTGGAAGACTCCTCGCCTACGAGTCTATGAAGGCTCCTAGCTCTACTTTTCCGAAAAAGCATAAAGGAATTGCTTTAAAAGTCTCTATGGATGAAAAGGAGGAAAAGATTGACTCGGATGAAGACCTTACTTCATTTGTGAAAAGGTTCAATAAGGTTATGAAGTTCGGGAAGAAAGGCTTTGGTTCAAAAGGCCAAAACATAAAGAAAAATGGTCCTTTCAAGAAGTTTGAGCCTAGGCAAGAGAAGATCGAAAGAAAAGGGGTCCGATGCTATGAGTGTGGTGGGATAGGTCACTTTGCTCCGGAATGTGCTAATCACAATAACAAGAAAAAGGGAAAAGTGATGGCCGCCACTTGGAGTGGATGTAGTGATGACTCCAATGAGGGAGATGAGTCCTCGGATGATGAAGAACTCATGGCTAACTTCCTAGCCTTTGCCTCCTCCCACAAGAGCAAAAGTGTTAGTGAAGTAGAGCGAGAGAGTCAAGAGGAAATTGACTCAAGTGAAGATGACTCCTCATGTCACCCTACAAATGGATATGTGGAGAAAAGGTTCTTATTGAATACCTTGCCGAGTTTAAAAGCCTAGAGTTGAAAACCATAAGAAAGATTCAAAGATTGAGAGAAGAGAATCTAGAACTTTCATCTCATAATGACCACTTAAGTGAACAAGTGGAAAGGGCAAAGAAAATTAAAGATAAGTTAAAAGAGGAGTTAGACTTATCTAAGAGGAATGAAGAAGGCTTGAAGAGAGAGATTGAAGAAGTTAAAGGGTCTTTAACTAGGATGGCTTCTAGCACCAAGAAGCTTGACCATATGCTTGGTGTTGGAAAGAGTCCATGTGACAAAAGAGGTCTTGGATTTGAGGATGATAAGGAGACCTCCACTTCCCACAAGACCGTGTTTGTTAAGAGTTTAGGAAACAAAGAAGCCTCACCCGTGCTAGCTCCTAAGAAGAAAATTTATCTAGGACAATGCTCACATAGTGCATAAATGATGGTGGCTCAAAGAAAACAACTACAAGCTCAACCCTCAAAAGCTCCTCAAGCTAACTTTTCTCAACAGATGGCTCACAAGGGAAAAAGACCAATCATGCAACCTCAAGCTAGGAAGCAAGCTAGACTAGTTCAACAACGAAGGTGGATTGAACCCACTCAACCACAAAGACATGGACAAGCTCCCATACATGCACAAAGACAAGGTATGATTCCTTATTTCATTCCTTCATGTCATTTTTGTGGATTTGATGGTCATATTAGACCAAATTGCTTTTGATACATTAAAATGTGTAGAACTAGAAGCATGATTGAAAAGAGAAAGAATACAGCCACGATGCATGTTCCTAGGAATGAGAAAATTGATTTGCATGATCCTAGAACATCTAGAGCCCATGTACCAAAAACCACTAGAAAAGAAAAGATTGTATCTAAGTGGATTAGAAAGAATGAAAATATTTGCCATGTTGCTCAAATTGCTTTGAAAGAAAATTCTTCTAATTTTTGGTATCTTGATAGTGGGTGCTCTAGGTATATGACGGGAAACAAGAGTTTCTTCAAGACTCTTGTCATGGAGGAAGGAGGATGTGTCACCTTTGGTGATAGATCCAAAAAGAAAGTTGTAGGGAAAGGAACCATTTCCATTCCTAGTCTACCCTCCTTGTTCAATGCTTTATTTGTTGATGGCTTGAAAGCCAATTTGATTAGCATTTCTCATCTAAGTGATGAAGGACTTTCCGTTTTATTTAGCAAAAATGATTGCTCTATCCTATTGTATAATGGACAAACCCTGTTAAAAGGTATGAGATCTAGTGACAATTGCTATTGTTTTGAAGCTAGAATAGTCTTAAACAATGTGTCAAGGAAGAGCAAGTTGAGTTGTGGCATGAAAGACTTGGTCATATGAACTTTCGGGATTTACGAATCCTAAACAAGTTCAATGTTGTGCGTGGCCTTCCCAAGCTTAGGAAGAAAGCCAACGGTGCTTGTGGACCTTGACAACAAAGAAAACAAACAAAAAGCATGCACAAAAAGGGCAAGTATCTCTCCACCAAGGAGCCCCTAGAGCTTCTCCACATAGATCTAATGGGTCCTATGCAAACCGAGAGTTTAGGTGGAAAGAGATACATTTTTGTTTGTGTAGATGATTTCTCTAGATTCACATTCACATATTTTCTTAGAGAAAAATCCGAAACTTTTGAGAAGTTTAAAATGCTTTGTAATAAAATTCAAAATGAAATGAACTCTAATATTAAAAGCATAAAACGGATTAGAAATGACCATGGGAGGGAATTTGAGAATATTTCCTTTTGAACCTATTGTGATAGTGTAGGTATCTACCATGAGTTTTCGGCTCCTAGGACACCTCAACAAAATAGAGTTGTTGAGAGGAAGAATAATGTCCTTCAAGAGATGGCTCGTGTCATGTTGCTTAGCAACAATGTTCCTAAGAACTTATGGGCCGAATCCATCAATACGACTTGCTATATAGGGAATAGAGTTTTCCTAAGGCCCAGCACTAGGCAAACCTCCTATGAATTGTGGAGAGGTAGAAAGCCAAATGTAAGCCACTTCCACACCTTTGGAAGCAAATGCAACATTTTAAATGATCGTGATCAACTTGGCAAATTTGATGCTAATAGTGATGAGGGTATCTTTATTGGCTATGCCTTAAATAGTAGAGCATATAGAGTTTTCAACTTGAAGACTCGAACCGTCATGGAATCATCAAATGTTGTTGTTGATGATATAAGACTTAAGTCTAATAACCATGAGGAGGAGGTTGCTATAGTGGATGACTCTCCCTTGGAGAATATTATGAAGACTCCTAATGTAGAGGAGACACAAACTATTGATATTGTTCCTCTCTTGAACTCTAAAGAACCAGCTCCATGGGTTACAAAACTCCATGATAAAGAAGACATCATTGGAGAGGTTAATGAGGGTGTGAGGACTAGACGTCAAATAGCTAATCTCATTAGCTACACATGTTACACTTCTCAAATAGAACCCAAAAAGGTTGAAGAGGCCTTAAATGATGAATTTTGGGTTCTTGCCATGCAAGAAGAGCTAAACCAATTTGAAAGGAATGAGGTTTAGACTCTAGTTCCTAGGCCTAAAAGCACAAATGTGATAGGCACCAAGTGGATCTATAGGAACAAATCCGATGAGGATGGCAACATAGTGCGTAACAAGGCTAGGCTTGTTGCACAAGGGTACTCTCAAATTGAGGGTATTGACTTTGAGGAGACATTTGCTCCCTTTGCCCGTTTATAGTCTATTAGGCTTCTATTGTCCATTTCTTGTGTGCACAAGTTCAAATTGCACCAAATGGACGTCAAGAGTGCCTTCCTAAATGGCTTCTTGCAAGAGGAAGTATTTGTTGAACAACCCAAGGGGTTTGTAGATGCTCACCAACCCAACCATGTCTATCGCCTCAAGAAGGCTCTATATGGGTTGAAACAAGCACAGAGGGCTTGGTATGAGTGCCTCACTCAATTTCTTGTTGACAATGACTACACAAGGGGTAATGTTGACAAGACCTTGTTCATCAAGAAAAACAAAGATGAGTTTTTTATAGCTCAAATATATGTTGATGAAATTATATTTGGCTCTAACAACAACACCAAGGTCCAACAATTCGTTGAAGTTATGTCTCATGAATTTGAGATGAGTCTTGTTAGGGAGCTAAGTTACTTCCTAGGTTTGCAAATTAGACAATTAAATGATGAGATTTTTATTACCCAAGCCAAATATGAAAACTAGTGAAGAAGTTTGGGCTAGAAAATGCCAAACATTGTGATACACCCATGAGTACCACTTTGAAGCTAAGCAAGGATGCTAGCAGAAAAAGTGTGGAACAAACTCTATATCATGGCATGATTGGAAGCTTGCTTTACTTAACCGCAAGTAGGCCCGATATATCCTTTAGTGTGGGTGTGTGTGCTAGGTATCAAGCGGATCCTAAGGAGTCCCATCTCTTTTCTGTTATGAGTATCATTCGCTTTGTGAATGGGACATCCAACTATAGGATTTGGTACTCTTTTGACACTAATGCTAGTTTGGTTGGCTTTAGTGATGCGGATGTTAGGATTATGCTCAATAGCAAGAGTGTAATGTTGTAATTAACAATCTTTTTCATATTAATAAAGTGATTTCTGGTTTAACAAATCGTATAGCATTTATAGTTTGTATTATAATTGTCAAAGTAAATAATCATAAGGTCTAAAGACTATGGGAAAAGAAGAATTGTTCGTACATCTGGATATGTATGTGGTAGACACAATTCTTTAATTAGTCTTGAATATTGTTCACAACTTAAGTTAAAGGTTGGGCACCTTTATCTTGTTAAAGTTGTAGAATTCTTTTGCTAGCATTTGAGTGGGATCAAATGAGATATGATGAGTCTAAAATCATCGGAGTGTCTTCGAGCAAAAGGATCTAGTGCACTGGGTGCATTGAACTGGATCACAATGAAAAGCTTTATCTAGAACCGTCAATAGATAATAGTCTTTTCATTATCAGGACAATCGGAGGGTCTATCTTAATCCTGAGATAAATGATGGACTTATGGTTGCAAGTGATATCATTTGAGTTATCAATGAGTACGATTATATCGCATAGTCTATCCTCGATAGTTTGGTGATATTCATTTGTTAATCGATAGAGGACTTCATTTATAGATATGGACATCGTGGCTCCATTTAATTAAATGAGAGTATAATATCATCATATGGATGTTTTGAGGTAATTGGATATTAAATCTCAACGTTGAGTTTTCAATAGTGTCTATTGAAAACATGGCTTCTGGACAAGTCAAAATATCCAAGTTCAAAACGTGGTCATATGAGTAAATATGGTAACTTGGAGAGTTATAGGCGGTCTATGAACTCTTGGCGATTAGTGATATTAATCACGAGGATACACTATCTCCAATATGATTGTCTAGGGTATGAATGAGGAGCATCTTCCTTTTCTATCTTTATTTAAGAGTTCAGTTTTAGCTCTTTAGTGGAATGAGTTAAAATTAATGGATCGGACCTAAGTGAATCATTTGTTGATTGTGATTAGGTTATGTCTATTGAAGCTTAAATTTAGATGGCCCGCCAAGATCCCCAATCCACACGGACTTGCATGGATCACTTGATATATTCTACCGGACCAATTTAAGGGTCCATCTAGAATTGCATTTAATATATTAAGAATATAATTTGCACATTATTTAAGTAATGGGCTGCTCAATTATATTAATATATTAATGAAAGACATGTGGACTTGTTTCTTTTAGTAAGAATGGGTCTGGTTCACATGTGGGCTTTTTTATTTAAAGTCCAATGGATTAAATGAAATAGGAAAATAATATTAGGCCCATCTTATATATAAGTGGGGCGGCTAGGTTAAAGTTTTGACCTAAAAATATTATTTTGTTTCATTTGTTTTAATTAAATAAAAATTAATTGCTTTATTGATTAATTGTTTAATTAAAGAAACAAATCTTTCCTAAAAGTAAAAGACTTGTTTGATAAGTAAATAAATAAATTAGTATTATTTATTTAATCAAATAAGGAGTCTTTTTTTTATTTAGTCAAATAAAAGAATAAAAATAAAAGAGTTGGATTAGGGTTTGAAGTCTATAAAGTTAAAAAGAATTAGGGTTGAATTTTAGTCACCCTATATAAGTGACATGATGAAATTCGGCCAACCCTAATTAGATACTACATAGAATTCGGCAACCCTAAAGGAAAAAGAAGAAAAATTCGGCCAACCTATATATATGTTCTTATAGGGTTCGGCCACATCAATTAATTGGTGCTTGAGTTTTTATTTTCTTTCTTCTTCTTTCTTAATTCTAAGAGAGTTTTTATTCTAGAGAGACAAAAAGGAGTGAAAAATTATTCTTTGATAGTATACAATTGCTTAAACATCAATAAGCTTGTGTATACGATATCGATCTAGGTTCACGCGAGTTTCGATCATAAGATTGTGAACTCAAAAGTGACCGGAATAATTTTGACATTCTTTTGATTGTTTTGTGACTAACAAAGAAAAGAAAGTATTTGTTTGGTCCATTCACAGGTTTGCAATTCAAAGGAAAGGGAGACCACGCTCCTAGGTGATCCACGTTCGTGCTCGGATTGAAGGTCTTGCGGATTACCATCGACGTAAGTCAATCGGATCACGCGACAAGAGGTAATTTACTTTTGTTGATATATATGCATGTTTATTGATTAAAAGGGTTTAAGGTTCATAAAGGAAAAATTTTAAAAGTCACTAAATCGTCTTTAGTATCGCTTCCGCTGCGTGTAACACTTTTATTTGTTTATTTTTCCCTACAATTGGTATCAGAGCCTAGGTTGAACCCTTTTAATTAATTAACGTATATATACGTGGATCTATTTCTTTTTATTGTGATTATGCATGTTTAGAAAGAGATGGCACTCTAGGTATTCAAATATATAATTACATGTGATGTATGGATTTATATATATTTTATGTGGTTTGTTATTGCTCGATTTTGGCCCTAGATTTTCAATGTAATTTTTGTTTCGGAGTTGTAACAAGAAGGGTGGTCTATTATCGCCATAATTCCTTCTTGGTAGATTGCTAGGTTTTATTTTTTTTTATATATATGTGCAGTATTTTTTTAGGGTTACTGCAGTTTTTTTTTATTATTTAGTATGTGCAGTTTTTGGTTTGTAAAAATACTGCAGTGAATAAAAAAAAAAAAAAATTAATACTGCAGTATTTATTATATATATACTGCCGTAATATATTTAGGTCTTGGAGATTCGAAGACACGAAGAAAAACGAAGCAACCGGAACCAAGTACGAGCACCGTGCGCACCCTAGGAGTGGATTGGGCTGCACATGACAAGCCCAAACTTTGGTGGGCTGCGCATGGCAGCCTTGTGTGGCCTTATCGGCTGCGCAAGGCAGCCCCTTTGTGGGGTTGTGGGCTGCGCACTCCCATGGGAGAAGGCCGAAGGATGAGCGTATGGTTGATGGGCCACCTGAAGATCTTGTATTCCTGACAAATTGTAATTTACTTGTTTTTCTAGGATGGGCCAAAATTGTTGCTATTTAATTTATGCTTAAATATTACAATATTTGTTATTGTATGATAACATGACATATAGAATAGGAGTGCCACGCATATATCTCTTTTGGTATGAACATGCATTGAATGATTTAGGTATCTAAATTGGCATCTAGATAACTCGGTAAATCATTCTATGGGATTTAATCACACGCCTTAAATAATTGAGTGGGAGAAGGTGTTTTGATAACACCTATGGCCTCCAAGGTTAGTTGAGCTTTATTATTTATTGGTAATCCCCCCAAGGGGCGTCCATGAATGGAATTTAGCAACATACTTCCTTACAAGGATAGACTAGACAATGGACTCAAACGAGATCTACTCCCCAAGGAGGGATTTTCGTGAGAGAAAATTGAGGGTCGATATCTTGGTAACACACTCAATGTAATTTTATTGATATCCTCCCAAGAGTTCTTGTCAATAAAATTGCAAGGCTAAAATTGAAAACGCTGGTTGTTATGTTAACAATTAGGTGGGACCTAGTCTAACTAGTAAATGGTGCGAACTCCCAAAGGAGGCGTAACATTTATGGGTGTTAGATCACCGTTGAATTTTATGATTGAGTTATTTATTTAATTCAAGATAAATATTTAAAAGTGCTTTATCATGATTATTTACTTATATATGTTTTGTTTTATTCAGAAATCATGACCCCATCACTTATGAACATCCTGAAAGATAACACTTTAACTGGAGATAATTATGTCACATGGAAAAGGAAAATTGGGTTATTACTGCAAAGTGAAAAACATAAGTTTGTTCTAACTACTCCTAAACCACCTGTTCCTAATAATGAATCTAGCATAATGTGTAGAGATGAGTATGAGCAGTGGAAGACTTCGGATGATATGGCAAAATGTTACATTATGGCCACTATCTCCGACGTGTTGCAACAGCAGCATGAAGGAATGGAGTCCGCTGCTGATATAATGATGTCTCTAGAGGAGATGTTTGCTATGAAGTCTAGGACGACTAAGAGAGAGGCAGTGACTGCTTTTATGAATCTTAGGATGAAACCTGGACAGGCTGTGAAAGATCACATGATGAAAGTCATAGCACATCTCAACATTGCTGAACTGCATGGCGCTGAGATAGATGGTGAGACAAAGATTGATATGGTTGTCAATTCATTGTCGGATTCCTTTGATCAGTTCAAATTGGACTACACTTTGAACAAAAAGGAATACACCTTACAAGGCCTGATGCAAGATGTTCAAAGTGCTGAAAAGATCCTTGTGAAAGGCAAAGGTCAAGAGATTCATATGGTTGGTAAAGTTGCTACTGTTAAGGCCCGTCAAAAGGTCAAGAAACAACAGAAGAAAAAGCAACTTGGGCCTATCAAGAAGGAGACCAAGAAAGTAACCAAGATCAAAAGGGAAATGCTTCCTTTGTGGTGAAAAGGGACATTGGAAGAGAAATTGCCCAAAGTCCCAGAATAAGAAGGAAGAAGGTAATGTGAATTATCTTGAAACATGTTTTTTGGCTGATTCTACAGATTCTTGGATCATAGACTCAGGAGCCACTAATCATGTTTGTTATTCCTTGCAAAGGTTTCAAGAAAGGAGAAAGCTGAGTAAGAATGAAATCAATTTGCGCTTGGGCAACGGAACGTTAGTGTCTGCAAGTGCAGTGGGAGATATTAGAGTTTATTTGGATTCTAGAAGGCATTTAGATTTAATAGACGTTTATTATGTACCTCAATTCAAGAGGAATTTAATTTCAGTTTCTTGTTTGAATAAATTTGGATATTCGGTTACTTTTAATAAAGTTTTTATTATTAGTAAGAATGACAAAATTATTTGCCAAGGTACATTGGAAAACGGTCTATACTTTTTGCATAGAAATATCTCTCACTCGTTAGACACAGAAATAACGGAACCTAATCATAAAAGAGTAAAATTATCAACAGATGAAACCTACCTTTGGCATTTACGCTTAGGTCATATTAACCTTAATAGGATTAAAAGATTGGTAAGTGACGGACCTTTAAGTGACTTAAAGGTTGATGATCTACCAACTTGTGAATCTTGTTTGGAAGGTAAAATGACCAAAAGGACGTTCTCTGCCAAAGGTGCAAGAGCCACTGAATGTTTAGGATTGATACACACTGATGTATGTGGACCTATGAGCATTCAAGCTAGAGGTGGATATGAGTACTTCATCACCTTCACGGATGATTACTTAAGATTTGGTTATGTGTATCTCATGAGACATAAGTCGGATGCTTTTGACATGTTCAAAGCATTCAAAGCTGAAGTGGAAAATCAGCTTGAGAAACACATAAAAATCTTGAGATCTGATCGTGGTGGAGAATATCTATCTGGTGAGTTTCAGCAATATCTTATTGATAATGGGATAGTTTCTCAGTTTTCTGCACCAGGTACACCTCAACAGAATGGGGTAGCAGAAAGGAGAAATAGAACTCTTTTGGATATGGTTAGGTCTATGTTGAGTTATTCAACGCTTCCTATTTCTTTTTGGGGATATGCTTTACAAACTGCTATATACATTCTAAACGATGTACCATCGATCGAAATCTGTTCTAAAACACGCATGAGTTGTGGGCCAGGCGCAGCTTTGGTTACAACACTTAAGAGATATTTAGTTCTCCTCCATTCCTCCATCCTAGAACGGAAAAGATGGAGTCCCGTTCAGAAACATGTATATTTGTAGGGTATCCAAAAGAAACTAAAGGATATTATTTCTATAGTCCTTCAGATCTTAAAGTATTTATTTCGACAAATGCTAAATTTCTGGAAAAGGACTATATGAATGATTTTGTGCCTAGAAGTAGAATTGTCCTGAATGAGATGTCGGGAGATACAATTCCACGAGAGGTTGCACAACCTAACCCAATTGTAAGTTCCGATCCAACACAAGATCAACAACCTACCATTCCTCGTCGTAGTGGGAGGGTTAGAACACAACACGAAAGATACATCGGTCTGGGAGAATCAGTGGAGAATCTCCCGGACGACGATGATCCCTATACGTACAAGGAAGCTATGGAGGATGTTGATAGTCGCCATTGGCAAAAGGCAATGCAATCCAAGATTGAATCTATGTTCGATAACAAAGTCTGGTCCCTTGTAGACTTGCCTAAAGGGATAAAACCCATTGGGTGCAAGTGGGTATACAAGAGGAAAGAGGTATGGATGGAAAGGTGGAAACCTTTAAAGCTAGATTGGTAGCTAAAGGGTATACACGGAAAGAAGGTATCGATTACGAGGAAACCTTCTCTCCTGTGGCCATGCTTAAATCCATTAGGATACTCTTATCCATTGCAGCATCTTTAGATCTAGAGATTTGGCAAATGGACGTCAAGACAACTTTCCTAAATAGAAGTCTTGACGAAAGCATCTACATGATGCAACCGGAGGGATTCATTGAAAAGGGCCAAGTGGATAAGGTATGCAAGTTGCAGAAATCCATATATGGATTAAAGCAAGCATCCAGATCCTGGAACATAAGGTTTGATCAAGCTGTCAAAGGTTTTGGATTTATTCAGAATCCTGACGAACCTTGTGAATACAAAAGGATTAAAGGCGACAAGTTGGTTTTTCTGATTCTTTATGTTGATGATATACTACTCATTGGAAACGATGTAGGTGTATTAACATCGGTAAAAGAATGGTTAGCAAAACAATTTGATATGAAGGACTTAGGAGAAGCAAGTTTTATTCTAGGTATCCAAGTAATAAGGGATAGAAAGAATAGAACGATTGCATTATCCCAAGCTTCATACATAGACAAAATCTTGTCTAGGTTTTCCATGCAGGATTCCAAGAAAGGTATGTTACCTTTCAGACATGGAATCAAGCTTTCTAAGGAACAAGTTCCTAAGAATGAGCATGAAGAGCAATTCATGAGTAGAGTTCCATATGCCTCGGCAGTTGGAAGTCTCATGTATGCAATGCTCTGTACTAGACCGGATATTTGTTTTGCTGTTGGCATAGTTAGCAGGTTTCAATCGAAACCTGGACCTGATCACTGGACGGCAGTCGAGCATATTTTCAAGTATCTTAAGAGAACGAGAGATAATATGCTTGTATACTCTGGAGGGGATTTGATTCCCGTTGGGTATACAGATTCTGATTTCTAATCAGATTCTGACTCCAGAAAATCCACATCAGGGGCTGTGTTTACTATTGGAGGAGGAGCAGTTATATGGAGGAGTATCAAGCAATCTTGTATTGCTGATTCCACCATGGAAGCTAAGTATGTTGCTGCATGCGAAGCTGCCAAAGAGGCTGTTTGGCTCCGCCAATTCTTGATTGACTTAGAAGTGGTTCCTAGTGCGAATAAGCGGATCACTATCTACTGTGACAACAGTGGAGCAGTGGCTAATTCGAAAGAACCAAGAAGTCACAAGAGAGGTAAACATATTGAAAGAAAGTATCATCTTTTAAGGGAGATTGTTCAAAGAGGTGACGTGGCGATTACCAAAATCGCGTCAGCAGAAAATCTAGCGGATCCTTTCACAAAGGCTCTACCTCAGAAGAGTTTCGATGGACATCTAGAGAATATGGGCTTGAGAGATATGACACATTTGCTATAGCGCAAGTGGGAGATTGTTAGGATTATGCTCGATAGCAAGAGTGTAATGTTGTAATTAACAATCTTTTTCATATTAATAAAGTGATTTATGGTTTAACAAATCGTATAGCATTTATAGTTTGTATTATAATTGTCAAAGTAAATAATCATAAGGTCTAAAGACTATGGGAAAAGAAGAATTGTTCGTACATCTGGATATGTATGAGGTAGGACCTGATTCTTTGGAACAGTGTGAATATTGTTCACAACTTAAGTTAAAGGTTGGGCACCTTTATCTTGTTAAAGTTGTATAATTCTTTTGCTAGCATTTGAGTGAGATCAAATGAGATATGATGAGTCTAAAATCATCGGGGTGTCTTCGAGCAAAAGGATCTAGTGCACTGGGTGCATTGAACTGGATCACAATGAAAAGCTTTATCTAGAACCGTCAATAGATAATAGTCTTTTCATTATCGGGACAATCGGAGAGTCTATCTTAATCCTGAGATAAATGATGGACTTATGGTTGCAAGTGATATCATTTGAGTTATCAATGAGTACGATTATATCGCATAGTCTATCCTCGATAGTTTGGTGATATTCGTTTGTTAATCGATAGAGGACTTCATTTATAGATATGGACATCGTGGCTCCATTTAATTAAATGAGAGTATAATATCATCATATGGATGTTTTAAGGTAATTGGATATTAAATCTCAACGTTGAGTTTTCGATAGTGTCTATTGAAAACATGGCTTCTGGACAAGTCAAAATATTCAAGTTCAAAACGTGGTCATATGAGTAAATATGGTAACTTGGAGAGTTATAGGCAGTCTATGAACTCTTGGCGATTACTGATATTAATCACGAGGATACACTATCTCCAATATGATTGTCTAGGGTATGAATGAGGAGCATCTTCCTTTTCTATCTTTATTTAAGAGTTCAGTTTTAGTTCTTTAGTGGAATGAGTTAAAATTAATGGATCGGACCTAAGTGAATCATTTGTTGATTGTGATTAGGTTATGTCTATTGAAGCTTAAATTTAGATGGCCGCCAAGATCCCCAATCCACACGGACTTGCATGGATCACTTGATATATTCTACCGGACCAATTTAAGGGTCCATCTAGAATTGCATTTAATATATTAAGAATATAATTTGCACATTATTTAAGTAATGGGCTGCTCAATTATATTAATATATTAATGAAAGACATGTGGGCTTGTTTCTTTTAGTAAGAATGGGTCTGGTTCACATGTGGGCTTTTTTATTTAAAGTCCAATGGATTAAATGAAATAGGAAAATAATATTAGGCCCATCTTATATATAAGTGGGGCGGCTAGGTTAAAGTTTTAACCTAAAAATATTATTTTGTTTCATTTGTTTTAATTAAATAAAAATTAATTGATTTATTGATTAATTGTTTAATTAAAGAAACAAATCTTTCCTAAAAGTAAAAGACTTGTTTGATAAGTAAATAAATAAATTAGTATTACTTATTTAATCAAATAAGGAGTTTTTTTTTATTTAGTCAAGTAAAAGAATAAAAATAAAAGAGTTGGATTAGGGTTTGAAGTCTATAAAGTTAAAAAGAATTAGGGTTGAATTTCGGTCACCCAATATAAGTGACATGATAAAATTCGGCCAACCCTAATTAGATACTACATAGAATTCGGCAACCCTAAAGGAAAAGAAGAAAAATTCGGCCAATCTATATATATGTTCTTATAGGGTTCGGCCACATCAATTAATTGGTGCTTGAGTTTTTATTTTCTTTCTTCTTCTTCTTAATTCTAAAAGAGTTTTTATTCTAGAGAGACAAAAAGGAGTGAAAAATTATTCTTTGATAGTATACAATTGCTTAAACATCAATAAGCTTGTGTATACGATATCGATCTAGGTTCACGCGAGTTTCGATCATAAGATTGTGAACTCAAAAGTGACCGGAATAATTTTGACATTCTTTTGATTGTTTTGTGACTAACAAAGAAAAGAAAGTATTTGTTTGGTCCATTCACAGGTTTGCAATTCAAAGGAAAGGGAGACCACGCTCCTAGGTGATCCACGTTCGTGCTCGGATTGAAGGTCTTGCGGATTACCATCGACGTAAGTCAATCGGATCACGCGACAAGAGGTAATTTACTTTTGTTGATATATATGCATGTTTATTGATTAAAAGGGTTTAAGGTTCATAAAGGAAAAATTTTAAAAAGTCACTAAATCGTCTTTAGTATCGCTTCCGCTACGTGTAACACTTTTATTTGTTTATTTTTCCCTACAGCGGATTGGGCAGGTAATTGCAATGATAGAAAGAGCACATTGGGCGGTTGCTTCTTTCTAGGCAACAACTTGGTGTCTTAGTTTTGCAAAAAGCAAAACTCGATTTCCTTGTCCATAGCCGAGGCCGAGTACATAGACGCGGGGAGTGGATGCACACAACTCCTATGGATGAAGCAAATGCTAGTCGATTACGGATTCAACCAAGGTACACTCACTCTCTTTTATGATAATATGAGTGCTATTAATATTTCCAAGAATCTGATACAACACTCTAGAACTAAGCATATTGACATCCGTCATCATTTCATTAGAGAGCTTGTTGAAAATAAATGCATAGTGCTTGAACATGTAGGCACTAATGATCAACTAGCGGACTTATTTACTAAACCCTTAGATTCTACTCGATTTAAAACACTAAGTAGATCTATTGGGATATGTCTTGTGGAGTGATGTGTTTTGGTGTTTGACCTCATGTGGGTAATTCAAGCAAAGAGAGCAATTGCATACTTGTTGCATGCAATATTTGAAAAATTTTATACTCTCTTGAGTATCTTGGTTGCACATATGTATATATGTTTTTATCTATAAGTGTGAACCATGCTTTGAATGCAATCCATGTCTTATTTATGTTCAAACATGATTTTTTGGACTTGGAGATTTAATTAGGAAGTACTTATTGAATGACCTATAATTATCTCCATGACATGATGATTGTTGAATGTCATGCTTAAAATGTGAAAAGCATGAAATTCAAATGACATGCTCAAATGAAAAAGCATGAATTGATGATTGCAATTCTTAAAATGCAAAACATGTGTGAAAAAGCAAATGAGACTCAAATGAAAATCAAAATGTCTCTCTTTCTTTATTTGTTGAACATGTCTACTATCATACGGATATCTTATCCGAAATAATCAAATAGGGCGTAAAGTTGCTCATGACATGTTTCGCTCATAAAGTTGGGTATAGCTCTCTAAAATTGAAATCAATAAATTCTCTATATCCTTGCTTTTATTCATGTTAAATGGTGAAATTGGTTTGAATTCTTATAGGAAACCTTTGTCATTTTTGCTTTACCAAATTCCATTGACTTTTGAACTTGAATACAATATGTCTTGAATGCAAAACATTTTAAGCACACATTTTCATGAAAATAAATCTCCTTGTATCTCTCCATTTGATTGAGTTGCGTAAAATGCTTTATATGATTATGCAAATGACATGTATACTTCTGTCTCTCTTTGCTACAAGTGACTCGTTTGGGGAATACTCATTTGCCAATCTTATGACAAAAAGGGGGAGTAGGATGTGGTAAGGGGTAACATATTGGGGTAACATGTTGGGGAGAAGATTCATTAAGGGGGAGTAACCCTTTGAGAGGGAGCATTGCATGCACATACATTGCATGATGTTGTGCTATAATTCCTTAGAATGCAAATGCTTGTTTCTTTTCTCACTTGATTAATCTCACATGTCATTGAGCTAGAATGTGTAGAAACTTTGTTTTGAAGGGTTGATAATTCTACAAGAGATTGAAGACTTGATTTTTTTTTTACTTTCTTATCTCTTTGTAATGTAGAATATCTTGTTGTCCCGTAGTTTCTATTTTGTTGTGAGGAATCAATGTGAGTGGTGGTTTTGTCACGAAATAGCCAAAGGGGGAGATTGTAAGGATTCCCATATTTTGATTAGCTCAATTCGTGGACAAAACATGTATTAGGGTTTGTTGTAAGGGTAGCTTTAGTGATTGAGGATCAAGCTCGAAGGCTCCTTCAAGACCTCAAGGGACAAGCACTTCAAAGGTAAATTTCTAAGTGCTTACTTGCTTTGAAGAGATAGTTGCACACACCCACAACCCATGCATATGTCTTTTGTTGTATGTTGTGTGTGTTTATATTGTGTGCATTAATGTTCATTAATCTCTCTTCTTGCATGTTTAATTGTTTGCATCCTGCTAGTTAAATGCCATAACATGTTAGGCATTAGGATGCATTCACTTCACTCACACACTTGCACCCATTGCATGATCTTTGTGTGAGAAGCTGCATGAGAAGGCATTGACCTTCTCTGCCGCGGTTGGATAACCGCGGCATGCTAGCGATAGAGATGTTCCTTCTCTGCCGCGGTTGAAGTGCCGCGGTTGGATCAATCGTGGCACACAGGCGACAGAGATACATTCTCTGTGCCGCGGTTGACCCAACCGCGGCAGTCGATGACCACGGCAGTCCGCCTTGCGTGAAAGTCCAAAACGCTGCAGTTTTGTTGGGAACCTATAAATATCCCACTTTCATTTTAGGTCGTCCCCAAGAGTTCCAAAAGCATATTTTTCTCTTAGAACACTTTTTAAGAGCCAAAAATCCTCAAGAACTCACCTTTAATCACTCAAAGCTTTTCCTTTTTGTATCAAACTTCATATTGCATCATCTATGCTCACATAGAGTGCATCCATGCATGGTTTTGCATCATCACATCTTGCTTGGTAAGAATCTCACTAACTTCATCTAATTTTAGTGTCTTTCTTAACAAGTCTTCTCTTTATTCACTTGTATATTTTTTGAACACATGCTAGATACAAGATAGAGAATGTTTGTGATGAAATGATTGAGTGTTGTATTGTGATAGCTTTCTAGGTTGTGTTTAATCTTGATTGCTAAGCTATTTGACATGTCATTTAGCTATTGATATTTAGGATTGCTTTTATTGCATATTCATCATCCTAGATAAGCATCTAAAGTTTCCTAGCCTTGTTTGCTTATTGAATATCATTATATATTCACTTAGGCCATTTTACCTCTTCATTGAAAAGTAATTCTTGTGTGTAGCTTCCGGAAATAGGTTGCTTAGATCGCAAGAAATTGGACTAGGTCCACTTATACTGGGATTAGGTAGGTGTGTGATTACTTCCGGGATTAGGTTGTAATCTTTATCACATTTAGTTGATTTGAGGTTTGTGTGTGGCTCACATAACGGCCCGCGGTTTTTCCCATGAGGGTTTCCACGCAAATATCTTGTGTTCTTTACAATTCCGCACTTTACACACTTGATATATTATTGTGACTAGCTAGGGGTATTTTCGTCTATTTGACCTTTAACGAAAATTGGGTAAACTCGGATAAAATCTATTCACCCCCCCCCCTAGGTTAATATTAGGCACACCTTTATTTGTTTCAATCCTAAATTTTTTCAACTAATGTATCCTAGCACATGATAAGGCTATCAATCATGAAATAAAGTCAATCAAAGTACAAATAGCCCTAAATAATAAGTTAATCACAATACAACTCACAAACATGTGAAAACCTAGATTTCTTTCAAGTCTCTAATTAGACTAGATTAGCTAATGGTATGAAGCTATCCTTCTCAATAGCATTTATGATAGTAACATATACATATAGAAGAAAAATAACCCAAGGTAATTGAAGACTTAAAATATCAAAACATAAAGCTTAGATCAATACCTGTGGAATCCCATGAAATTTTGGTTTTGAGTGTAGAACCATGACCAAAAATTGATCAAATGGCTGCACACTCACTTGGAGAAGGTAGGAGACTTGATTAGGAAGGTTCTCCTACTTGAATCACTCAATTTCGATAAGAAATGAGAACGTTATGGTGTTTGGAAGTTGAGAAAGTTGGAGAGAAAATTCTGCACTTCTCTTTTTTCAAATTTTCTTTTTAAAATGAAATGAGAGGGAAATGAGGTACTTAAAAGAGAGGGAAATGAGCCAATTAAGTGGCCAACCAGAGGAGGCCATCTCACCAAGCCCGTGGAGGAGCGTGAGCTTCATGGAGGCAAAGGGCCTCTGTTTCTGTGAGGCTCACGAGCCCTAACGGGAAAGGTGAAGTTGGCTGTTGGCCAAACTTCGCCTCCCTCAGCTCGTGCACCTCACGCGTTCTTCAGCTGTATTCCGACCTTCGAACTCTGAATTTAAATCCGTTTTGGATTACGAATCATGACTCCCTAACACATAAGGAAGACAATGAAACTTTGACAAAAGGTTGTGAATTCGACTCGATACAAGATGACAAAAAACAACACATTGTAAGAGAACGTAAAGTAGCGTAGCTTTCTAGTTTGGACTCGAAAACTAATGAATGAATAACCAAAACGACCAAAACTCAATAAGGAATTATATGAGAACATATTCAAGTCCATAACAAAAAAAACAAAAACAAATAAATAAAAAGTCACACAAGTATGCCATTTCTTAGAGATAGTCCTAGAACATACAATTTTACAATGTTTGTCAAATTAAATCTAATTCATGTGCATACTTCAACAAGTGTATGAATGTGTTATACCAATTGAGCACAACGATGCAGGGACATATATGAATGCAATATGTGTGTGTGCCTAAGCCTTGTAAGAGGAATGAGGTCTAAATATACCTTTGCTGAGCAATGTAGCCTATTCCTCTTTGAAAACTCCATCTGGCATGAAAAGTTACCAAGTCTTCCTTGAAGCTTGAATTATCATTAATCTAAAACAACTAACCAATGCAAGTGAAACTTGTTTTGATATGGAATTTATGCCAAAACAAATCAAAAACCTAACAGTTTGGAGGTTGATTTCTTGCTTGAAGAAATGGTTTCTTCCAAGCTCTTGACCTTTGCATCTAGCTCATCTATCTTCGTCCTTGATTCTACAAGCTCCTCTTGCATTTGTATGGCCCAATAAGTTGTGCTTGATACATTGCTTGATTCTCGAGCTTCACCAAAAATCTTCAAAGTATCATTACCATCCTTATTCTTGTATGACATGTATGCCACACGTTTTTCACTAAATTTCTCCAAAGGTGGCAATAGCACATCTCACTCAACCTTTTCAACTCCACGTACCATACACAAGTAAGTAATAAACCCTAGAAAATGGTAGCTTCTTGTCCAACCTAGTTGTATAAGCCGTTCTCCTAAACCAGTAGAAATTGAAATTAAAAATTTAGTTGAAAAACTCAACCTAGATGTAGAAGACATAAAGCAAACTCAGAAAGAATTAAAAAAACCAGTTAAGGAGACTTATTGAATGAACCACTAAGAAGAAGTACTTAAAGAACTAACAACAGAAGCCTCTAATAATTTACCAATAGACATAAGCAATAAAGACTTTAATCTAGGAAGTAACACAGTTACTCAAGGACAGTGCAATACCATAATAAAATTATTAGTTAAAACCCTAGAAAGGATAGAAGAATTAGAAAATGATACTTTCAGAATTATAAATAGACAATTAGATCCAGATTACATAGTCTGGTTGGTTAAAAGAGTAGATTTAGTAGAGAAAAAGCAAGAAGCACAACCCTCTTCAGTCAGTATAAAGTAGATATTAAAGATATATTAGTACCAAAGGTGAATTTCCTTGGTAAACATGGAACTAGCTAGAACCTCTAGCGTAAGAATGTCAATAGTTAATAAAGTTAGGAATATTTTAAATTATAGAAATAAAGGAAAAGAAATAACAGAAAGAACTATTTATATGTTCTATTAGAATCTCCCTAAGGTTTATTGGCTTGTTAGTAATCACGGCATGCACTATCTTGACATTTTCCTTATTCAATTCAGTTACATTTGTTGAAAGAACAAGATTAGCACAAACAAGCACTAACTTTGGTCAATTCATTTTGAGAAATGAACACTCTCTTTCCCCACTCAAATCTGTTGTCTTCACATAGAGTTCTTCCCATTTCATTTAGTTCTTCTATATTCTACACATCAAGAAACTCCGATGAGATGTAATTGGAAAGCCCAAGAAACTCATTGATGCTTTCCAAGCATACTTTAAAGACAACATCCCTAATGTCCACCTAGGCATTCTCACGGGTTGTACTATGCTTATATTCATGATATAATTCTCTAACCATACTATCATTGACACCACCAAGCATATTGATCCATAAACCCTAATGCCTATTGATGATCGATTGGTGAACATAGGAACCTCTAAAATCACACAACTTAATTCCCCTATCTTGAATAAGCTTCGTAGTTCCGATTACACCTAAAGGGTTTAACCTATTGGGTATGGATTTCCTAGAGGTTGATGAAGTGGATTTTTGTTTTCTTATAGGTTTGGAAGGGTTACCAACTCCATTGGTTTAGTTCTCCCTACAACTTGTGTAGAGGTAAAGCTAACACAGAAAAAAAAAAAAATTGAGTGGAAACATTCAAAGCAAGTTATTGACCAAATATACAAAGGCATATAATCATTATGAAAAAAATCATCATGCATATCAAGGAATATGAAATTGCATCTTTAAGATTTATCATATCAAAACAAACAATATGCCAATATTTATCAAATTGAATTATGTGAACATATCATAAAAGAGAACAAAGTATAACATACTATAGCCCCCCCGGTAAGTGCTTTATCTAATATCAAGATAGGATATTGTTCACAATGATATACACACAATCACACAATCAAACAATTTTAATGAAATTCAACAAATTAAGCTCACAAACTATGAGAGATACACCAAGATTTTCAATTTTTCTCATAATTCTTCTAAAATTGCTAGCATATCAAATTCACTTGAAAGCAAAACAAGTGTGTGTGTGTGTGTGTGTGTGTGTGTGTGTGTGTATGTGGATTTGCTTCAAATATATATAAAGGAGTAATTGGATCATTAACATGCAAACCATATCAACATATATTCATCTTAAGCTTTTCCATTCAAAGTCAAAACGATTATCATCTGGTATTTTTGCTTTAAGAGAATAGATTTCAACATATAATTTTGTGTGTGCATATGGCTCGTCATCCCATTTCTGTTTTTCAACTCGAGCAATCACAATTTTCAACTATACTCCTTTTAAGTTTTTTGAAGTTTTTTAATCAAAGAATTTTTTTTTTTTTTTTTTTTGGATTCTTTTCAACACCTCTTTTATTTTTCTAACATAAACATATACGTTTTATGACGATTTTCACTTATCATAATGGTGTAGCCCTTTCCTATATTGGGCGGCTGCATAACCAAAATGTGTAGCCCTTTTCATGAAGGTGCTCATTAAATTATATGTAGTTACCGAAGAAAAATGGATACTAACCACAGGTCATCTTTCATGTACTAGTTAAAGACTACTAGGTGAATCCATAACTCATATATCTTCAAACTCAACTTACTTATACTAAACATATAAGAGATGCAAAGTGTGAACTTTTGAAATCGAAGTTTTAAAGCTTAAAAGTGTATGATTTAAAAGCAATACAAAGAGACTTACTTAAGATCATTACTTCTCAAGATAGCAGCTTTCAAAGAATATGAAGCTTATATTTTTCAAAAGAATGCCACTCATCATTCAACAAACATTTCAAGCATTATGTACAAGACTTTTATGAACAACATCACTAAAAGATCTTTAAAGAGCAAATGTCAACGGGAATCATATGAATGCTATACTAATTCTCTAATATGACATGCTACATGATGTTGTGCAAACAATGAGTCGAAAGATGAAAAACAAGAAAGTAAGCATTAGGATATAGAAATACCTTAGCAAGCTTTTTCATCAAATGCAAAGCCTTCGCTTTTTTTATGAGCTCTCTTGGGTTGTTTTTCCTCATGACAACATGTTATTATTGTGTCATTCCAAGAGAATAAAGACTCAACACTTCAACTCAAACACATATAAAAATGACTTTCTCTAAAAGTCTTAGCAAAAATCATCACCATATAGATTTCAAGAATTCAACTTCTCTAAAGTTGAACAACGAATTTTGACTATCATATCAATTATATGTAAGATAGCTAAGTTACTCAAAAACTAGATACTAATCTTAAAGCTAACTCACATGTGCAACTTACACTACTAAATGGCCTTATAATGCATTAAGGGTATACCTTTTCCTCAATGAAATAAGGACAGTTACTGCTTCTTAATATCTAAAGGTGAAGTTCCCAACCGAATTCGGTACAGAAGAAATCAGAAGTTTCTAGGAAACCGCTCGAAAGATAAACTTATCAGCATTCAAAGGAAAAGGAATTGAGGAGGTGCTTCAGCTGGATGAGCTGTCAAAAGCTGAGAGAAAAAAGCAAACAAGGAAACCCTGGACCCAAGGGAACCAAGTGGCTGAAACTCCTACGGAATTCGCCTTGGACCCTAAGGATCCAACCAACAGAGAGCAAGAGAAGGAGATTGAGCTAATAAAAGATATCAGGCTAGATGAAAGCAGGCATGAGTGGGTTATTAAAATGGGAAATCACTTGAACCCTCAGATGAAAGCCAACCTTTCAGCCTTCATAGTCGAATATGCTAATATTTTCGTATGGATTCACAATGATATGTTAGGTATCAATCCGAGTATAATCACCCTTAATCTTTCAATAAGACAAGACGCTCGACCAATAACTCAAAAAAGAAGGTGTTTTAATGCCGAAAGAAACGCGGCGATTAAAGAAGAAGTAAAGAAACTTATAGCGGTCGGGTCCATTCAGAAAGCTATATACCCAAAGTGGATAGCCGACGTAGTGTTGCTAAGGAAGAAGAATGATACATGGAGGATGTGTGTGGTTTTTAAAAACCTAAACAAAGCTTTTCTGAAAGATGGATTTCCTCTTCCGAGGATAGATCGGCTAGTGGATGCCATCGTTGGGCACGAGTTGTTGAGCTTTATGGATGCATACTCGGGCTATAACCAAATAAAGTTGAATGGCCCTAACAAGGATAAAAACAATGTTCATAACTGTTTAAGGTCTATATTGCTACAGAGTCATGCATTTCGCCCTTAAGAACGTAGGCGCGACATAACAACGGTTGGTGAACCGAATGTTCACCATTCAAGTCAGGCGAAGTATCGAGGTATACGTGGATGACATGTTAACAAAAAGCTTAATGGCCGATGGACACGTTGATGCGCTTCGGGAAACATTCATCATTATTAGAAGATTATGAATGAAATTAAACCCAACCAAGTGCGTCTTTGTTATTCGATAAGGAAAGTTCCTTGGTTTTATCGTATATCAACGGGGTATTGAAGCAAATCCTTACCAAATAGGTGCCCTTATTAAAATGAAGCGACCATGCACCATGAAAGAGTTCCAGTGATTAACGGGTTGTCTCGCTGCAGTCAGCAAATTTATATCAAAATATACCGACAAATGCTTACCCTTCTTTAAAGCTTTGAAGAAAGGTAAGACGATAGAGTGGAGCCAAGAATGTGAAACAGCCTTCCAGCAGCTAAAAACATACCTTAGCACCACCCCGCTTTTGTCAAAACAAACCATAGGAGAAGTTCTCTTCCTATACCTATTAGTCTCCGCAGACGCCACTAACTCGGTTCTTGTCTAAGTGAAAGATGGAATTCAGAAAAACTAGTGTATATACATGCCAAGCACTTGCCGACCCCCATACGAGATACTCTGAAGCAGAAAAAATAGCACTAGCACTAATTAGGTCGGCTTGGAAGCTCAGGCCATACTTTGCGGTTCATCACATTACAATCTTCACCAATTGTCCGCTATGTCAAATCTTGCGCAAACCAGAAGTTTTGAGCCAACTAACAAAATGAGCTATAGAACTGGGAGAGTTTGATATCGAATATAAGCCAATGTCAGCCATTAATAGTGAGGCAGTATCCTACTTAATTGTAGAATTTTTGGAGCCCTTGGTTGAAATCAGAACAGTCGACTCTGTCCATTTGAAAGACGACTACCCTTGGAAACTCCATATAGATGAATCATTGAAACAAATACGGCGTGTCTAAATACAATCGAGAGAGGGGTGAATGGGTTGTTAATCTGATTATTACCAATTTTTCGGATTAGTCAATATTACAAAAATAACCCAATTCAAAAAAAAAAAAAAATCAAATATTAAATGCGGAAATTAAATAAGACTTGATTTTTATGTGGAAACTTTCAAGAAGAAAAAACCATGGGCTGATATGTGCGCTACACACGATCCTCGAATCCACTATTTGTAATGGTGTTTACAACCTAGGTTGACCATGTCAAATCCTATATGGTCACTAACCCACCACTACTACCCAACGGGCCTTTAATAGCGAACCTATATCAATTTGATTGCACACTAAGTCACCTTAGTCACAAGACTTACTTCTTAATGAAGAGATTATCAACCTATGTGAATATCAACCTATGTGAATATCATGGTATTCAATATGCAATTAATGTCGGGTTACACTAAATGCTTATCTAGAGATTAAATATGCCAATATTCAATCCTAGATATCAATATTTCTATATGACATGGCATACAACATTAGCTATAATAGATAAAGCAATCCTAGGCAATAGCTACCACAGTACAACTCACAATCAATTAACACATAATCTCAATCTTGTAAATAGAATATAATCTAAATAAATACAAGTTAAAAATGAGATTTCTTGCTAAGTAAGAACACAAAAATGAATAGATGGTGTTCAACTTACCAAGTCATGTGTGTTGACCCATGCATAGATACATCCTAGATGATCCTAGATGGTGTTTAGATGATGTTTGATATGCATGGAAGTGAGTTTAAAGAATTAAAGGAGCAATCTTTGTGCCTTTTCTCTAAAGTATCTATATATTTCTCTTTAAGGTTCTTAATATGCAATAGCTGAATAAAAGAGAGTGACATAATGGTGTATTTATAGAGAGCAATAAAAATCTTGGTGAAAATACAAGATTGCCCTTGAAACGCACCATCGGTTGATGGAAACCGAAGATTACAAGCACCGGATTGAACTCGAAAGCATTAGGTATCAATGACGGTTTCATAACCGCTGATCATAACCACATATTTGATCCTGAGAGAAAAAAATCAATCAGGTCTCAAACAGCGGTTTACTTCAACGGCTAGGCCGTCGATCATAACCGTAAAATACATTCCAGAACCTACTGGAATCAAACTGTGGCTCCATTCTATGGTCAGGGTTGCCGATCATATTCTTCATTTCACCAAATATGGTGAAACCAAAGAAGAAACTAAGAGCATTCTCCGAAGGCGATCTTCGCGTTGAACCAAGCACACCAACGTGCAAGAATGGATGTTTCTGAACAATCTTTGAGAAACGAATTACAAGACACACTAACACTACAATACAAACCATCAAAGATGTGCAAGTGTGAAGTGTGAAGAGAATGCATCCTAATGCCTAGAATGACATGGCAATTATCAATCAAGATGCAATCAATTAAAACATGCATGAAGAGAGTTCAATAACATGACTGCACATACATAAAACACAACATAAAAGATATTATAGATATGCATGAGTTATTTGTGTATGCAACTAATATCTCTTCAATGCAAGTAAGCACATGTATTTTACCTTTAAAGTGATTATCATCTTGAGGTCTTGAGAGGGTCTTTATTGTGCTTGAACACCAACAATTATGTGCCTAAGCTACCCTTACTATACAAGCCCCAAATTGTGGTTTGTAGATAAGACGTTTTTTCGCCGTTAGAAAATCGTCCGTCAAAACAATTTATAAAACCTCACAAGCTTTGATTGGTTTGGAAAACACAAGTATATGGTAAGTGGGGTGTCGTCCACAGGGAAACGGGATTAGCAAAGACTAGCTATTGCTAGAGTAGCATTCATGTAAATAATGATAAGTAAAATAAGGATGTGATTAAAGTGAATTAACACACTAATAAACTAAACTAATAATGCAACCTAGATTAAAGGGAAATGAAATGAAAGATATATAGATGATGTAAACTAAGGAGTTAACGGATTCAAAAGTGAATACTAGGCATGCAACAAACTCATAAATAAGAATGTCTATTCAAAGGTAACATACCTAGGATGTATAGAGTCGGTTATTTAT